>JAPYZM010001913.1:0-34587 GCA_030522845.1 Psyttalia concolor
AGATCCACTCTTGATGCCATCAACCTCGTCATCGACACGGCTAGGGAAGCGATCTCGGGGGCAAGGTGGCTTAGAGGCACGAAGAAATACTGTTTAGTCGTCACTCTGGACATCAGAAATGCCTTCAATTCAGCCAGATGGGACTGCATTCTTGATGTACTTGAGAGGTTTAATGTCCCTGTATACCTCCGGAACATGGTGGGAAGCTACTTCACCGGCAGGGTGCTCAGGTATGATACAGAAGATGGTCCCAAAAAGTACGAAGTCACTGAAGGGGTGCCTCAGGGCTCGGTACTGGGTCCCCTTCTGTGGAATATCATGTACGACAGTCTTCTGAAGCTGACGTTACCGCGGGGGGTGAGGTTGGTGGCGTTCGCAGATGATGTAGCCATTGTCGTCGTGGGAAAACACCTCGAGGAGATTCGAACTCCCCTTCGACATCACCTTTGAGGGGGTCCGTGCCTGGATGAACACAGTGGGGTTGAGCCTGGCGGAGCACAATACCGAGGCGGTGCTGGTTACGAGCAGGAAAGCTGTGGAGACGATGGCGCTTCGAGTCGGGAATTATGAAATCACTTCCCAATCGTACATTAGGTTCCTGGGAGTGATGATTAATGCTCGGCTCAACTTTAAGCAGCAAGTTGAATACACGACAACTAAGGCATCCGGTATTCGATCAGCCCTGTCACGCCTGATGCCGATATTGGCGGTCCGAAGCAGAAGAAGCGTGCGATACTGACATCGGTGATTACATTAGTGCTCACGTATGGTATCTCGTCTTTTCAGTTTAGGAGGACGTACATTGAATGAAAACAGCGGAAGAGCACTGAGCTGATGACCTCCTCGTGATGTAATACTTAACGTAGGTGCCACGGGGAAAATAGGTTCTGAAGATTAGAGGCAAAAAGCGAAAAACAGGGTTTTTACTGAGTAAAAAATCTCAGATCTGGATGTTACCATCTCTTTACCAGAATCTTTTGGAGATTTTCCCAAACCTCTATAAGAAAAAAAAAACACGTTGAAAACGAAATTGCCCCACACGTGCTGAAATATGCTATTGTTAGCAGTTTAGGTCATGGATTTGTTTCTTTTTCCTTAGCTTTTAGAGTTTAAAGTTTCCTCCAAGTGTAACGAATTTAGTGCGATCGTAACGTCATATTACAAGTGCATTCGTACCTCTTTGACTATTGAGTGTGGTCCTGTGAGACATAGGGTGTAGTGTTAAGTATTACAAAGACTATTCATATAGAATAAAATAAGAGTGGGGGGCAACGAGGCCAGTATAAGTCACAAGATTAAGATAATTAGTTTTAAGAGTCAGTTCTCATCCCGTCACCGTTTAGTTCACATCGTTTCAAGTCTTTTCAAGACTTGCGTCAAAATTTTTATCATTATTTGTTTGTTTTATAAAGAAATTCTAGTTGAATAAAATTCTCCGTCTTCTCAATTGCAATCAGTATGATCCCATACCACCTTTGAATTTAGTATAATTAACGCTCTCATAATATTACAGGATATTTAATCTACTGTATGAACCGATTCTCTCCCAAGACCCAATATTTCATCCCGAAAAAAATCGTAATTTCATGAAAGGCGTGTGTGTATGTGCGTATGTACTCTATTTTTTTTGTTCGCGCTCCTAAGGTGAACGCTGATTTCGCCTACGACATCATCGAGAACAGGATCGAATTCATTTGGGAGCGGAATCCTCCACCCATTTTCGAGTTTTTAAAAAATAATGATTACAAGACATTTTGATCTTTCAATTCCTTTCGTTCACACTCCCGCGTAGACGTGTCTTCGATCGGAGCGATTTTGATCGCGATCGATAGTCATGGCCTTTGTCTAGATCCCATTTGGAGGGGAGTAAATACCCCCCACCTTTGTTCGAATTTCTCGAACAGAGGTGAAATTGTTCGAAGTGAGATCCTCTCAGACTTTGTAAAACTGCTGAAGGAGGAACTGCTGTCTAGATTTCTACGTGAATATTTCAGCCAATCGAGAAGTTCGTTACGAGGCTCGCCAAGGGCCGAATAAAAGACAAAAATCGCGTTAAGAATTAGTCGGAAAGATAGTAGTTCAACGCAACAACAATGGGAGCGAGTGCAGCAAGCGACCAAAAATCCCGACCAATTCTTATTTCTGAATTTCACCGTATTTATGTTGAATTTTCGAGACGGGGAACTCTAATAGTATATTTCAGCACGTGTGGAGCAATTTCCTTTTCAACGTGCGTGGGGTTTACAGCATGAGCTGTAGGCGAGTCATGTAACCACACACGTTGAGGACGAAATTTCCCAACAAGCCCTGAACATAATTTTATGCCACGAGGCCTGGAACCGGCTGAATTAGGCACAAGGCGCGAAGCGCCGAGTGCGTAATCAGCCGGTTTCAGGCAGGAGTGGACTCTAACAACGTTTCTTCACGTTTCATGATACGCCATTTGCAATCAAAATTAGAAAATTGAACGATCGATCAAAAACAATGCTTCCCTTCAGAAGCATAAAACTCGTAGAATAGTATATTTCGTAATAAGTGAAGAAAAAATGATTTTTGACGAGTGGGAAGTTTATATGACGAGCCGAAGGCAAGGGATATAATCCGAAGAGTCAAACACCAGTTTTTTTTACGAGGTATGAACAACATTTTTCATCTCAATATGTCAAAAAAGTACTTTTCCGACATAGCGCGTTGAAAAAAAATTTAACCCACATAACATATCGGCACAATTAGTTTCTAGGTCAGACTAGTGTACGAGCCATTCATTAATCGCTTTGGGAATCCGTAAATATTTCCTAATTCGTCAATGAAATCTTCCGACATTTTTTTTCCGTTGAAAAATCTTAAAAATGATAGACGTCCTGCAAGCCTAGCGAATTCAGGATTTTCGTTTTCTCGTGTGAATAAAAGACACCAAAATTGACTTTTGTAAAAAGTTTCACTTTTATTTTTTTCCAATGAAAATTCGTACTGTTTATAAAACTGCGACGTTCAACTAGATCAGCTTTAAATAGCCTTGTGCCTACATTGAGTACGGAATTGGATTGATTAAAAACTTTCTCTCGTTCACAATTCAAGCTCGGATGATAGTGAAAAATTTTTGCCCCGAGATTGTTCAACTCGTTTATTCCCGAAGTCGACTTGGCATTGATATTGTCGATTGCAATATCCAAATGAAGAAAATACTCAATGAGTATCCGTTCAATCTGCTATTACCATAGAGATATCTTCTCCTTAATGCTTAGGCGTATCAATTCGTATTACTATTACTCATAGATGTGTTTTTACCCATTTAATTAAAAATACAGTCTGTCATTATTAAGCTCTTTCGATTATCTAATACGATTCGATTTCTTCTCAATGTCTCCCTCAAATATTGTCATCATTGGCGAATATGTTTACATATAAATATCTCATTTTTTGTGATAAAAAATCATTGAGGATACTCAGTTCGCAGCCATGATACTGATTTACACAAAAATAGCTGCATAAATTCATCGAAATAAAGTGTCATCCAATAATTATGTCGTTACCACCAACGAGGGTATAAATAATTCAACCAATATTGAATTTGTTTTGTTCTGTTCATATAAAAAACAATCTGTCTCAAATTGTAATCATTAATAATATTACATTAAAAAGACGTAGAAATAGCTATATTATATCAAATATAAACATAGAATAGTCACTTTTCAACAGGCAAATATCGATCTTTATCATTTATTTTCAACACTCAATCGTTGAAAAATAAAAAGTACTCGTATCCAGATAAAAAATCTCTCATAAATCACTATCACTCCCATTCATTCACCCAGCACAAAGTTGGCGAGTCTTAATTCGTATAAAACGTTTCCTCAAATATTTTTTTCTCAATATATACACACATCTGCCACATTTATAATACCAATTTTATTATGAATCATCGACAATACTGGATAAGTTTTTTTCGTTCCTATTACGATTACATTAAGTATTATGATGTCCATTTTAGTCGTTTTAATAAAAACGTTAAAATTCGGTTGCCAAACATACACACTCACAATTATTCCAGAATCACTCAATGATATCGAACAGTTGACTATCGAAATAATTGTCAATATGCGGGGATGAACGAGTAATCATCTATCACTTTATTCAAAATGATCGAAAAAGTATCGCCAGCGTATACTACAAACTATCTAGCCCGTGATCATCAGGCGTCATTAATGCACGTTTGTCCCACGCATATTTGGTGATTCATCATGTTCTGTACATATGCCCCCCACCCCCACCCCCACCGCTCTCTACCTCCTCGACTTGTTTCTCAGTTCGCAGTCTTTTTGTTGGGCATGAAAAAATATTTTCATCAAAAAGGTTTAATTTTCATCTTCGCAAACCAATATTCGCCCACTACGGCATCGCTAAAAAATGCCGGAAGAGCACAAAAGGCCAACAATACACGCGCTATAACGCATATCAATCAAGATACACGGCGCGTGAAACAGACACGAATTAAAAAAAATATATAGAATAAAAAAAAAGACTACGGCCAACGGGTTATCAACCACTCGATCATTCCATGCTTTTCAGTGTACACTAAGTATTAAACTATTACATAGTACTTATACACTCAATCACGGAATAATTAACGTCCAGCAACTGGCGATTTCTCGACGTAGGCACTGAATAAAAAACATTTTCATGGAGCTGAAACTAGGAAAAATTTCACCAGTAGATATTTTGATTTAAGAGAAAGGGCGTTTAACGTGGCCTTTTTGACTACCTTTCTTCGAGTAGCAGAACTATTGCACTAGAAAGTTATGATCATTTTTTTTTCAATTTCTTTTTTGCAGAAAAACGAAAAGTGCAGGCACATCGCACGATTTTAATTTATTAATAACATTCATTTGTTAATTAACAAAAAACATGATATCGAGTACTAATAAATTCGTTGGAAAAATATTGAAAATTAGTAGTAGTAGGACTTATTAATTTTCAGCGAGCTACAAAAATTGAAAAATTATGATTTTTGAAGGTTGAGGTTCCACTCGAGTTTATAACGATCGAAATGAAATTTATTTAAGGTTTTAGGGGTTCAAAAGATTAACATAGTAACAATAATAATAATAAATATATATATATATTTTTTTTTAATAAAATTTTCCACTGGCAAGTATTGCCTCAGTTCCAGCCTCACACTAATTTCACCCATTCTGTCGATAAATCACATTTAACGACACGAATGATTAAAGTACGAATTTCCGTTTGAGTTCACTGAAAAAATACCATCATCTCAAAAATTGAAATTGCCATCTCGGGAAAGGCACATGGCTACACAAGCTATTTAAATCATGAAGCATTTAAAATTAAATCCTTTTTTGTGTGTTTAGCTTTTTAAGTACATTCTCGTTACTGGGAGACAATTATGCTTCGCCATTAAGTAAACGTTTTTTTTTAACGGTACAAAATACTGGTGGAGTCGCGACATTTATTACAAATTATTTGCTCCCTCATTATTTCCAAATATATAAAAAACCAGAATTCACTCACTCATCCTCTCTTCTCAGTTGTAACATTACGATAAGGAGAAATAGAAAATAGTGCGTGCGTCCAATTCCACCGAGCTTCTGTCCCTAATAAAATTTCAGTCTCACTTGCACCTGGACGCACGCATGGACGCTACGAACAATAATCGGAGAGGCCTTCGTCTTCAATTGTGGCTGATCTCACTTCTCTCAAGTGACAGAGGTATTTGATGCCAAATTATACGCTTTTTTTTCAATTTCTCCTTTAGATCAGAAAAAGGATTCATAAAGAACATCACTCAATTTGATTTATTTATTAACATTTATATCGACGCCAGTGATCCTTCGATTAGAGTCCTAGTCAGAGTACGCGTGTGCCAATGATCCGGGGCCAAAACCCGGTGACAACGGTCAAAATTTGTAGCTCTCTAATATCACAGTTTCACTGCGAAGGCGTAGGCTCATCAACGAAGCAACTGCACCTGAGTGGGCTTTTCTCCCAAACGAGATTTTCGCTCATTCCTCATCCAATGCAGTGCAGGGGGTTGGAGGGTGGTATATTGACTAATCGTAAAATTCCGAAAGGCTATACGACAGGCACAAAAAAATATTAGTATTTATTTGTTAATAAAACAGAAGAAATTGTGTAACCAAAGCAAAAAATTAGATGAAAATTATCGAAAATTGTAGAATTGTTTCGTAAAAACCTACCAAGTCCTACAATTTTCAATATTTATTGACATTTCTTACATTAAATTCATCTTATAGAATTTGAACGTTACAAATTTTTTCTGTTATTAAAAAATAAATGTAACTAAACAATAAGAATTTTATGATGTTCCTTACGTATGCTCTTTTTTTCATGCTAAGAAGAAATTGACGAAAAATCGCCATGTATCAACGTTTGATACTTGAAAAAAAAAAAAAATAGTGCGACCCCCTCTCCAAGAGCAAAAGAAGAAAATTATGAATAAACATAACAAAGAGCTCCTGCATATCAAGGCAGGAATGCACGAGCGTAAGCCCCTCCGTTCATCTCCAATGGAAGCATTATTTCTCAGTATAAAATATATATATTATCGTATAAGTCATCTATCGCTCTAAGTCTAGAATAATTCTTTTCTCTTAGAAAAAAGAATATGTGTCCCCTCACCAGTGAGCTAATCGCTACAACGGACCATCCGCAAGTTACAGTCATTTTTTTTGTATATTTTCTTGATTTAGATTCTTTCTAGTCATCAGAACCAACTCATCGGCCTTACCAACTACAACCTGATTCCCGGGCGCTCATGGACTCGATAAACGAGGAATCGTGGGTTTGATCATTTTCCCGTGGAAGAAGTTGTCATTTATCGCTGTTCCTGAGGAGTAAATCAATTGGATTTATTTGTTCAGTGATCACCCCTGAGGAGCTCCATGAGTAAATTGAAAGAGCTTCCCTCGCCTTCCGCTCGCTTTTGACTCAGCAATTCTTTACCAGCTTGGCATGTCCTCTGGAGATCAGGTATTCGAAGAAGTAGTTCTCCAAATTTCGCCGGCATCTCTGGATACCTTGCTATCGTGTATTGCTGGAGGGCTTGGAGTGCCTTCTCCTGGGAGGCACGAACTTTTTCGGGTTCTTTCAATTCACTCGTGTCGGAAGTTAATAGTACTATCACCTGCAAACAAAGATATAGAATAGTATTCATTAGCGATACATCATAAATTGAGGGTTTCCATAGATTTTTGATATTTCTAAATGGCGACAAAACTTTTGTCATGCTTCGAGATTGATGAAAATCAATGGCAACCCAAAGAATCTTCCATTCCACAGAAGAAGAAACTTAATTACTTCATTGATTCTTTCGTTGATTTTGGTAAATGTCTAGTATGGGTCCACCTGGCTAAATTTAATGAACCTTGGTGAAAATATAGATTTCCGAGCCCCAAGACTGAATCTGACAACCACTTTTCAAAGAAGTGATTGGTGTGATTTTACGACAATCCCAAATAATGAAAAACATCAAAATAAAAGATTTCTGAGGTCTTAAGAACGAGCAGTGTGCCGGTGAAGTGCAGATGACAAGTGTTGTTTTGGTAAGAATCTGAGTACATGAAATTCAAAGTTTGAATTTTAATAAAGTGAAATTAAGTATCCATGGTGAGAACCTATTATCACCCTTTCACCAAATTGACTCAGCGATTTCTCGGACAGTTCGACCCATCCGTAAAGATTTTAATCTTTGATTAAAGAATTTATTCAAAATTTTTTTACTAACAGGAAGATCAGAGGAGTTGGACGGATTGACTGTATGAAAAATCACTGTGGATCAATTTTGTCATGATTTTTGTCTGTCTCTGTGCCTGTGTCAACATGTGTTGTTCTTGGAACCAGACACCACCATGTCCACGCCGTTGGTCCCAGGGCACGCAAGGAGTGGTGAGGCAATATTTTGGGATTTGCAACCCTCCACGTGGTTATCTTCAGCAAATAGAGGTTTGGGAATGGACATTGGAGCTGCAGAGAAATGATATCTAACCGAGTTTCAACATTTCTGGACTATCAGTGGTGGTCCAGATGGATTCATACTAGACATTTACCTTGACTTTTGTAAATTTTCATTACTTGGGTTGGTTTTTTATTATTTCGAGCAGTGTCATAATAAGCAATACCGCGATATTCACCTTCATTGCAACGTATTCGTACTGATCTACCCTCAGTCGTCTCAAGTTATTCGTAAATGCAAGCATCCTCTCGATACAAGTAGCCAAACCCAGCTGTCTGGCTTGCTCAAGTGTAATTGACTTTCCCAACGATACCCTTATTTCACCAGGCGTACTCATACTCCGAAAACAGCACGAGAAAAGTAATAATTCACACCATGAATTAATGAGAAGGCATATTTGATCATCGATCGATATATTTTTGAAGAGTGGCAGACTCTTACACCACTTAACTATTTTATAAAGTCTGTGATCAGCGATATTGCACAAATTCGATAGAAAGTCCGGTGGCTGAGAGGAATTCCCATTGCCACTGGAATTGGTCCCCGGGCTTGTTTGATCATTTGTAGAGTTTTGCTCCTGAATGGGCGACGGTCCGGGACTTGGACTGGGTTGTTCGCCTCGACTGTCCAAATTGCCATTGCAAGCAGCACCAGGAATTCCCATAGATTCCCCTGGAAGACCACCACCAGTTCCATTCCCCTGTCCAGCCCGATCATTATCATTATAATGCCAAAGATGTTCAACATCCATGATATCTTGCAACAACTGCGGCACAACCTGCATTTTATTATGCGAATGATTCCAGTGATGTCTCGCTGAATGATGATGCTCTCCTGGTGGTGCTGGACTACAATTACCAGGATTTATTTTATCACCAGACATGCCTCCAGCAGTATTGCCGATGAGATTAGCTGGTAGCGTATATGTACACTGATACGTACTTCTACCACCTCTTGTTCTGTCCTCACGAATGGCCTCCAGCTTCATTCCCATGTTGAGGCACTTGTCAAATCTACATGCTGGACATTTTTTTCTCGTAGCAACTGTAACAGGACAACCAGCGCCCCTGAGGCATACGTAATTCTTACGATTTTGTACAGTACGTTTGAAGAAACCCTTACACGATTCACACGAGAATATGCCATAATGAAAGCCACTTATCTTGTCACCGCATATTGGGCATGGACTGTTGATGAGTTGCTGTCTTGTTGATATGCCTGAGGGTGCTGATGGTATCTTACAGTCCTCCTGATCGTCGTTATGTACGTCATTGGTCAGATGATCAGGTGGTGGATTTGAATAATGGGGGGCATTTGTCGTTGTACCAGAGGCAAGATGTAGAGGACTACTACCCTGAGGTGGTAACTGATGATGGGGATGGGAATGGGAATGGGAATGGGAATGGGAATGGGAATGTGAATGGGGATGGGGGGGATGGGCGTGCCTGGGTTGTTGAACTGGTGAGTGAGTGGGTGGGCTCAGGGAGCCGTAGCTGTAGCAGCTGCTCGAGGCGTCTGAGTTATTGCGCGATAGGGAGTGAGAGAGAGAAAGGGAGAGTGATGATGTGGAATTGTTGAAACTGTGACGTGATAACGAGAGAGATGACGAAGGAACTGGGCTACCAGCACCGAGGGCATTGTGTCGAGCTGCGTGAGGTGATTGAGTTGGAGAACTGAAGACACTGTAGGCTGAGTGTATAGCTGAGTCGGGCGATGGGACTTGGGATCTTGTGTGACTGTGTTTCTGCAGATGATGTCGAGGATTGAGAATGGGACTGTGATTAGGGGTGGAACTGTTGTAGCCACCTAAGAGTTTGCCAACTAGAAGTGGAAGATCACTCTGCTGATTCTGCTCTAGATCTCTCTGCTGAGGGTGGGGCTGCGGTTGCTGTGGTTGTTGCTGGTGCTGCTGGTGCTGCTGGTGCTGCTGCTGCTGCTGCTGCTGCTGCTGCTGCTGCTGATGCTGCTGCCGCTGCTGCTGTTGCTGTTGCTGTTGCTGCGAATGCTGAAGACCTTGGCCGTGTGACAGAGCCATTGCAGCAGTTTCATTGTGACCGTGGACCACACCACCAGGACTCGATCGAAAATCTGGCTCTGGTTTTATTGGAAACTTTTGCTCCTGTGGCCCAGGACTCGCACTACACACCTGAACTCCCTCCATCGATGTCTCTTCGTGCTCCTGATTTGTAATTGTGTTGGAAGACATCTCTTGATCCGACAATTCACCCTCCCACGACATCGGTCGCTCTGGCTGCTCATGAGAATCATCGGCATTCGATAAGAAACAGTCTGGATCGCCGTCTCGTTTCTTTTTTGTTCGTAAATTGACACCACGAAAGTCGATCTTACTGACTTCGCCATCGCTGTCCTCGAGATCATCCACAGAACTTGTTTCAGGTCCATTGATACCGGGACCGGGACTGGGGCTACTTCCGCAGGATGAAACCACCGATACTGTCACGCCATTCTGTCCACCCAGATACTTGACACTTTTACCTGTGAAACAAGATGAGACCTTCCTTAGAAAACAAAGAAAAAATAAGAAATTTGTAAACATGTTATTTCTACTTTGCTCAATGAAATATGCTCAACGATGTGGAATGCACATTAAATTGATGTTTGACGGCTCTAAAATACAACAGGTTTATGTGAACAAGTGTCGCAAGAAGAATGTGTGAGTAGAAATGAGAAGGAAAGTGTGTGCATGTGCAGTAATAATCTCCCCCGGGTACGTGCCTGAAAGCCAAAGCATTAATTCCCCCTTCTCAGTTCTTGACACAAAGGAGTCCAGAGAAAACCACAGGTTGAATTTTTTTTTCAAACTCCAAAGGGAGAAGTCCAGAAAATGAAAGAAAACAAGCAGAGTCGCGAATCTGTTTGACAAAAGTTGAAGTTTGACCGTTATCTTTTTATTTCTAACATTTTCACTGCATCGTAAGCTTCCAAATGGATCCCTAATCATACTAGTTTGCGAATACGAAGTGGTCATTTCAATGTATATCAATTTTCAAATTGGCTCAAGATCACTTCATTGATTGAAGTGTGTTGAATAAGGCGCTGCGATTTTGTCCACTGAAAAATACTCGTGTCATTGCGTTGAGATGAATTTGATGAAAATAGGCTATATACCGTTTTTTTCAATTTTTGAGAGCAAATTTCTTAAATTTTTGTTGGTGAATTTTGGGTAATCTCTCATATTTAAAAATGGAGAAAAAAACAAGATACTTCATTTTTTGCAGAAGCTTGTGATTACACCGTTTGTCATGACAAAACATAAAAATATAGAATATTTCGCAGAGGGTGTACAAACGAGTAGATATATTTCAATTGACTCAAATAGGTATTGAACCAAATATTAAGAAAAAAGAATTAAAATCGGTTGCGTATTATTCGAGCCTCTCGGAAACTCAGGAACTCGGCAAATCTCGGAAACTATTCATGGAATTGAGTCCATTTTCAATACGAAGAATCGGTATCATGAGAGGAAAATTCAGTCCGGACTGCAATTTGATATTTCCATTTTTGCACAACCTAGAGTGATTACAAGAATTTTTATGAAAAAAAAAAAAAAAAAAAAAAAAAAAAAAAAAAAAAAATAAAAAAAATAAAAAAAAAAAAAAAAAAAAAAAAAAAACAAAAAACAGAAAATATCTTGAAAACTTTGTATAGAAGGCATTGAAAGGAACACTTTGAAACAATTTTTTTTCAATCGGTTGACTAACTTCCAAGATAGCAGCGAAAAACTATTTTTAAATGAATAGCTTTTTCTCAAAAAGTATTCAATCAAACAGACTGGAATTATGCACACAGTTAGGCCTAGTTAAGTACTATAATTTTACCAAATTTCACATTTTTCTTAATAAGTTTAGTCAAGTAATTCCTCAATTTTGCAAGCATTGACAAGCAGGAAGGTGGCGTTGGACATTGACACCAACAGACATGGTCGTCAAACTTCGTATTTCTATGTTTCAGACCATTCCCAATAATTTCTAATCAATTTTAGGAAATGGAAAAATTCGACGATTGCAATGCTTGCATTCGAAAGTAAGAAGGAGTAGTACAGGGTTCGCGAAAAAATTGGAAAAACTTTGAAAAATCATCTCATTCGTGTACAATCACAGCAAAAATTGGTAAATAATTAAGGATCCTGAGGGTTCTAATTACGTTCAATCCTCATAGGATACCTCATATTGGGGAAGGTGGGACAAATGTGACGGAACAATTTGTAATTTCCCCAAAAGCCACTATTTTTATTTCTAATTAAAAATATTGAGAGTTGGAAATCACCAGGGCTATTAAGAAAAATCATGACTACAAGAATTCCACCATTCGGAAGTATTAACTAAAATTCAACGACTATTTACCTTCATGCATATCCTGGAGCGGTGGTACATTGATGGTGGTTACTGATACATTTTTACCAGTCTCAGGATTGCGTGTTACAACTGATGTGCCAGCAACACTTGTGGATGAACTTTTCCATGGTTGGGCTGGTGGCCACCAGCCTGAGCTGTCTGTGGGACCGTTTTGCTCCGACATTCTCAGCTGTTGAGGACGTGTATCCTCCCTCGGGCAAATAGCCACGCACCGTCTCCCTCCTCTTCACGCGACCCTAAGTCTATCAACGTAGGATGATTGCTCAGCATCCTGAGCAAGACCCTCGTCGATTACAGCTACTCCCGGATTATTTGTTCAAACTCCTGGGGTGATACCCACGGCGTGTGATCTGCAATGAGTGTTATATCTTGGATAAAAAAAAATCAGCTTCAAGCGCCAGGCGTAATAGTTCGTTGCCACGAAATCGCGGCGAGTAATTATATGAAAAATAATTATTAAATCGTCAGGAAACCTAATTTCCAACTTTTGTACACCAGTTGTGCAGGTCGAATAGTGGGCCTGCTGAACGATTTGATCATTATTTCGTGAGTCACGGCGACTTCGAGGTGACAACTTTTCACACGAGTCGTAAGGCCCGTCTTCCATTTGTCACGTGACCTAAATCGCCTCTACTAATTGCAGATAAAATAATTTTTTTATTCTGACGAATGACAATTTCCGACCAGCGGAAGTCATAATTGTTGATCGATAATTAGGATTTATCAGGTAATTAATCAAGGCAGTCAGAGGTTATGTTAAAAATCTCAGATGTGTGAAGCCTTTCTTAAGGGGTGCCAGAACGCAACCGCTTCTTCGAAACTTTTGAACAAATTCCTTACTCAAATTATTTCATGGTTCGATAATCAAAGCACATTGATCTTCATTATTTCCTCCTCGATAGGAATGTGCTTTGATAAAAAAAAAATACTCATACCATTCGTCAGGAATTTTGTTAAAAAAGTTTCAAGTTGAGAGGCTCACTGTTACCCTTAAATGAAACAATCTTAAGTAATTGGGGGAGGGGGAGGGGGAGGGGGAGGGAGAGAAACGTTGGACAATAGCCAAACTGCCTTCTACGAGTGAGTACGTAACGGTCGTTCGAGCAAGGACGGCCCACTTCCGGTCCCGTGAACGACCTTCGCGCGGAAACGGACACGCACATGGCGGCCAACACGGACACGGATATAAATATACTAATGGCCAATGAGGATACAGCGGGACTAAGGGGAGAGGGAATTGGTTAAATTTGTAGAAGAGCCGAGGATAACCAGGCGAAACATATCTCTGAAGCGGGCGCTTGACTTGGAGCAGAGCAGCAGACAAGACAGCCTAGAAGGCGTTCAAACGACGCACGGTGGTTGCCTTGGGGGCCCGGGGCAACTGTGAGAATAAATAAAAAGTCGCCGTGATATGACGCACGTTAAACCCATGAGAAAGCGCGTGGGGAAGGAAGAGAGAATACAAAAAGGGAAACACAAATTGTGAAAAATGGCTCTGGAGTGGAGTGGCAAGGAGAGTGGAGAGCCATGAGGTGAAGTGAAAAGGACGGAGATAGTAGGTTTGACGCGAGGTCGACAGGGGAGAGTATCCACACATTCCATGGACCACCGTGTGCGTTATAACTGCTGGAGGCAGTGTGGTGAATTTGGTAATGGACAAATTTGTTCAATAACCTTCAACCCATTGGCTGGCATTTCCGTCGATCTAACCGGAATAGCACCGGGAGAAATGCCTTCGGCTTGTGTGAGACGTAACTTATGAAATAGACGCCTTGAAAAGTTAATTTTCCGGATAATTTTTTCTCCCGTCTCATGTTTGATAGAAACAAAAAAAAACCCTCGAGACAGTCTGAAGTCTTGTCAGTGGAACCTGTTCCTCTAGGCTTTATCGATTCGCTAGAAACTCGCAATGAACGTCACGAGATATCCACTCCTATCCGAACATTTCATTATTTATTTATTTTTTCCACTCATTTGGATCGTTGAAAAAGATATAAATCTTGCCTCCATTAAATGTTGCTCGTACATTTCCTTTTCTTTTCGGCATCTGGAAAGATCGGTGGTATTTTGCTATCTGCATCTAATTTCGATGCATTAATTTTCGCAAGGAAGAGGAATGATGAATAAATAAATGGATAATGACAGGACCTGCATTCCTGACGAGCCACCACTTGGCTTGTTTCCCCCATTTTTTCCCCTCTCCGTTGTCCCTCTGTCTCTTTATTCCATCGAGACCGGCTCGAACGTTTTCTGCGAGAGTCATAATCCATACATATAAAGATCGGTTGGTGCGTGTGTGCAATGGTTGTACGTCTGGTTATCTGGTTTGGGCGTTGCTCCACACACCACTGCACTCACTTTTCTTGACTCCCCGTCGGCTTCCTACCCGTCGATTTCTCAATCATTTCCACATATCTATCGTGAGACCGTCGCTAAATTGATCTCGCTCACGCACTTTCGTGTTGTGTAAAGCAATTAATCTCCCTCATTGATACGCAAAGAAAACAAAATCAAGAGAAATAATATTCAGTGAATAATTGTCGTTGAATTAATTAGTGCGTATTCTCGTACATCATTTTCACATCTCCATTCTTCTTGGCTATGCTTTTTTATTTTTCCAAGGAACGGGGAGTGAAAGAGAGTTCAATGAATATTCGAGAGTTGAAAATTGGAAATTGAGAGGTCCCACTGGTTTTGGACGATTCCAAAGAGGATGTAGAGAAAAAAAAATGTTGCGCATCAAACCTACTTCAGACAACCAAATTACAGAAATTTATACGCTAAATCTGGCTTTAAATGCTCCTCCGAAGAATATTTAATTGAAAAAAAATTTAGTTTCTCTGTGTAAAGTGTGACTAAAATTTTGTCATCCGTGAAAATTCGCCAAAATCCACGAGATTTCTCATTCAACTAGCAAATCTTGGGCTATCAGACACTCCACCTCTGCGACAAAATAAAATGCGTGTAAACCCGGCTGCTCGGCTGCAGAAGGAGCTGCGTTCCTCGAAGTGGCCGAGGAAACGAGTGAGACAGACGCAGATATAAAAAGAGGGGAAGGTGAAAAGAGCTCGGTGACCTGTGCGTGGTACCTGCGCCGGCTTCACGAGAGCGACGTAGACTGCGTTTATTACATGTCTCCTCCACCATCAACAAAAATTTCTACGTCCATCATTCCAACTTCTCCATGAGGAGAAATCACAGGAGAGGGGCAAACAAAAGCACCAATGGTAATAAAAAAAATGGAAACAACCACAGACACTCCTCTCAATTCTTTATTCCCGCAATAAACTCGTCTTCTTGTCGTTGACAAAATAATAAAGAAGAAAAATGAACGAAATGGCATTCACGAAAAACAAAAAAAAAAATTATAATTAAATACAAGTGAAGACTGAAGGAGAAACAGAAGCCGGAAGAATA
This sequence comes from Psyttalia concolor, assembly GCA_030522845.1. Classification (NCBI taxonomy): domain Eukaryota; kingdom Metazoa; phylum Arthropoda; class Insecta; order Hymenoptera; family Braconidae; genus Psyttalia; species Psyttalia concolor. The sequence goes on from JAPYZM010001913.1 coordinate 15,784, forward strand.
GAAAGTGTCATAAGGTCTGACTGTTTTCGGACACAGTTAGTGTAGTTACTAGTGTAACAGAGCTTCAGAGCGCGCAGCCTCTTCAACTTCTCACTGAGACGATAAAGAGAGACAAAAACTGGCGAGAGAGAGAGAGAGAGAGAGAGAGAGAGAGAGAGAGAGAGAGAATGAGAGGGGGCTCGATACGTACACACATGCACACGAAAATGAGGTAGTCAGAGTATTGGTGGTAAGGTCAAGGCCCTCGACGCCCTACCCCGTATGCACCTTGGCGGTCACGTGACGCGACTCAAGGTCTCCTATCCCCACCAGGTCGTCGTGCCGCGTGCAGTCAAGCCGGATCGGTGCGACGCCCGAGAGTGCGACGTCTCCTCTTCATCTTCCCTCGCTTCACACGATTCTCCTTTTTTCTTTCATTCCCTTTGTCAATGCCCCCCACCCACCCACGTATGCAATTGCTAAATTTGTGAATTTTTATCGTTCACCACTTCAGCAAATGAACTCAACGGCCACTCGTTCTCATCGTCTTTTTTTTTCTTAGTTTTTTTGGCGTTGGGATCGATGACCGCGCTCTCTTTTCAGTGACGGAGAGACCCTGCGTCAAGAGTCAAGCGTCACGAGAGAATCCGGAAGTCATCCGGAAGCGTTTGACAGATTCGTCATTAAGTCACGAGTCCGTCCAGCTGCAAATTATGATTTTCAGGCAGTTACAGAGTGAAAAATTTTTCAGTGAAATTTTTGATACATTTTCCGAAAATTTTCTGCCATTGAATTTTCCCATGAAATTTCAAGGCATTTCATCGCCGAAGATCTAAATTAAAACTGGAAATTTCAGATCACTTGATTTTTGGAAAATTAATGGAAATTTCGAAAAAAGGATTGAAAATATTCTTGAATTTTTAGTACAGCGATGCCGAATATGAGTCCAGGGAACAAAAGACATAGAAGTTCAACATTGGTAATTCGTCGTTAATTATTCATATTCTAGTGACGATTCTATATCCTATTGACTTTATACGGCTGGGAACTCTGGAATATAATTGAATTTTCCGTAAAACCTGGAATTTCTTGATTTCTTAATCTCTAACTGAAATTCAGTGTAAACGTTTTGAAAATCAGCAATAAATAGTTGACAAAACTTTTCGTCTAACGGGGCAGTTGGAATTAGTTTTTATTTCATCTAAGTTCCAATGGAATTTTAAGGAATTTTCAAGTCCGGGAGATTCAACGTCATTTCAGAGGACCAAAATCCTGAAATTTCAATATTCACCCGAAATTTGATGGCGTCTTTCCATAAATTATTTTTCTACGTTTTGCCTGAATCTCAACTCTAAAAATCCCCAACGCGACAAAAAAAAATGGTGTCACACCGACGTTGATATTATGCAAGACATTCCTCGTCGAATCAGTAATAAATATTTGAACGATTAAAGGCAGTCTCTCTCCGCGGGCTTGCGAAATATAATATTCACTCTGCCCCCTCTTCCGCCGAATGCCCTCCGGTGCATTAGATATTATATATCCCCCTTCCCTCCCATTGAATTCACTCCTCAAAATGCCAGCTTCACTCTGTTTCTATGTCAATCCTGGGTAGGTCCCCCTTCTACCGCCTGGCACCCCTGTGTTCACAAACGAGCAGTGGAGCTCATGGAACTACTGTGAATGCTATACGTGCGTGTTTTCCTTTCACCCAGACTCCGGTCCTTGCCGCGGGTTGTACAAAACACCACATATCTTTAATATCGTGCCGCAGGATAAATAAACATGAAAATTGCTATACTCTAGCGATCGGAGTGTCGATTATATTCATTGGCTCCTCCCACTCCCCATTTCAAAGGAAAAAATGACAGGGAATAATAGGATATTTCATGACGCGTGCGGAAAGTGGTTTTTGACTCGTGGGAGGTTTGCACGAGCCGAAGGCGGATGATATTATTTCATGCGCCAAAAAAAATATTCCCACGGGTATTGAACGATTATTTCCGTCACAATATGAAGAATAGACACGCTTGGCCTAAAACATCAATTTTACGTCCTAGACCCAGAATGTATTTTTTGAGGACCAGCTATAGCCAAGTTTGGTGAACTTCACTGATCCTAAGCTTTTCATCTAATCTACCACAAGTACAAGTAATTTTAAGATTTGATATCCTAGGCTGAGTCAAGGGTCAGCCTGTTCGATATGAAGGTAACCGATCCGCCCGAAAATTATGATTTAACAGAACGAAGTGAGATGACATAAAGTATATTGTCGGACAGGCATCAGATAATTTTTCTGCTTAGATTAAATAATATATGAAATAGATGGAATAGTATTTTTCATCACGCTGTGTCGGAAAAGTAACTTTTCAGTGACTCTCTGCTTTGCGTTGAGGGACTGAAAAGTGCTTTTCCGACACATTGAGATGAAAATTTCCGACACATTGAGATGAAAAATATTGTTCGTAACACGTGAAAAAAGTGGTTTTTGACTCGTGAGACCTTCCACTCGCCAAAAACCATTTTTGTTCATTTGTTACGAAATATACTATTTCATCACGCTGTGTCGGAAAAGTGCTTTTTCGACACATTGAGATGAAATAATATATTTCGTAACAAGTGAAAAAAAATAGTTTTTGGCGAGTGATATAATCCCACGAGTCAAAAACCAGTTTGTTCACGTGTTACGAACAATATTTTTCATCTCAATGTGTCGAAAAAGCACTTTTTAGTCACTCGACGCAAAGCGGAGAGTGACTGAAAAGTTACTTTTGATTGATTGATTGATGTATTTATTTAGCTTTTTTTAGCTACATTTCGTATTACACTTGTCAAATTACATTCCTTTCTGTTACTTCGAGACACAGCGTGATGAAAAATATTGTTCGTAACACGTGAAAAAAGTGGTTTTCGACTCGTGGGATTATATCACTCGCCTTTAGCTCGTGAGATAAACCTCCCACTCGCCAAAAAACATTTTTTGTCACTTGTTACGAAATATACTATTTATGAATGATTATATAATTACGGAACGCTCGGGAAAAATTACACTGAGAGAAAAACGTACTTTTGGCTGAAAAATTAATTCTTGGTTCAAGAATATTTTTTTACTATCACATAATTCTCTTGAGCCAATCTTTTTCTTTTGTTCCTTAAGTATTTTTCATTATCCAGAGAAGGAAAATTATAAGCTTTTTCTTTCCCTGGACAACGTGCATACTTAAAGAACAAATGAAAAAGATTGACTCAAGAATTATGTGATAGTAAAAAATATCCTTGAACCAAGAATTATTTTTTTAGCGAAAAGTCCGTTTTTCTTTCAGTGTACGTGATAGAATTGCGAAAAAAAGGAATTTTTATTAAAGATTTCACTCCGTGGATCGATGGAAGACCGAAGTGGATTATCGGCCAAGTCGGCGCTGAAGTTGACCGTTTTCTATTTCCCCGTATGGGTACTCCAGTGATCAAAGTGCCAATTGTAATATCCCCCCTCCTCCTTGAATAGTTAAATTCGAAGGCGTAAAATACTTTTCCGGTTATACAACAATCAGGATCTCATTTTCCATGTTAGCATATCCAATTTATTCACGACCGGTGTTGTATGGAATTCAATACGTCACAGAGCCGGTTTTTCTATTATGACAAATGTCGTACTGCTGAATTGCAGTGTAAAAATAAATATACCAATCTATTTCCGATGACAATCATTTCTGCAGAGGAAAAACCAACAAAGAGAGAAAAATTCAGTAAAAATTAGCGTTTCGTTTGGTAATTTTGTTGGGTTTAACCGCTACAGGAAATTTACAGTGCTACTCGATATAATTTATAGACTACTTTATGAAAATTACCTCGATGTTGGCATAATTGTTATTGAAGATCGGTAATTTTTTCGCATGGTAATTTTTACCGGAAAAAATTTTTCTCCGTGTACACTGAGAGAAAAAATAGTTATTTAGGAAGGATCTCTTTACTTATGAGAGAAAAATGTTAATCAAAAATTGTTAAGAAAATAATATTCGGTATTGGGAAAAAAAAAAACTGTTCACTAAGAAATTTTTTACTTTTCCGAAAAATGAGAAGAAAGAGAACAGCTTCTCCAGTAAAGTCAAACGGTTTTTCATTAACAAATTTTGCATTTCAAACCACAAAACTATTGATTAAATCTATCACTTACTCTTCTATATTCAAGAAAATACGTTCTGATTATAAAAATATTTATCCTTGTCTGCGAAACTAGTACAAAATTGCATGAGGAAAGTTCTTCTTTTCTCACTGTGAGATAGTCTTTTCGTATGAATTTTCAATCCCTGAGTTTCTTGATATAAGTAAAAACGTGAGTCCCAAAATTTGTATTTTTCTTCTCAGGATAAGTGAGACTCTCCGGGAAGATTGATTCGTATCACGCACCGAGTCTGAGAGTCTATGCTGTATAAGTTACATAAATTCAACCGAGGACGACGTCAAAGACGTAATCGAAAGGACGAACGTTCTCCTCCAGGGCGCGACACGAGAGTTACCATTCATTCTCACCAATGGGGCAAGTGGTGGTGGGAAAATGCTGAGGTGGGGACAAGAGGGATATGTCTCTGTGTGTGTGTAATGGAAAGAGTTATTGATGTGTCGAGAGGAATTTCCGTGTGCATCATTGCTGAATAAATGCTCACGTTTGCAAGACACTCATGCAATTACACTGTTCAATTTTTCCAATTACTTTTCATGCAATGAGCTCGAGAGCAAACGGCTGGAGGCTAGACCGAACGCACATAATCTCTTTGTTCTTTAGTGGGAAACAGGGTAAAAATAAATAAATAAATACGATAGTAGCAGTTCTCGGCTGAGGTGTTAATTCAGCTTGTGGCAATATTGAATAAAGGAGAGGGGAGGACAAGGATATCTATGTACAACACTACGCGGGCATAAGGTCGGTGGTCGTTCGCCCAAGAGAGCACGAATGTACAGTTAGATTGTGTCCCCTTTGGTCGGACGGCCGAGTAGCGTTACGTTGGGTCAGGAGACGCGCAGATGAGTCGTGAAAAAAAAATCAAGAAAAATCATTTTACATGTGTCGGGGGGAAAACACGGGGTTTTCTTTTCTAATCGAGGATGAATAAAGCAAGTGCCGGGGAACTGTGAGACCCGATGATGGAATGAGACGAGCCAATGTATGAGGCGCGGTCAGTTCGTCGACGACAAATGTTCATCAATATTCATAAGCCCTCGCCCCGGCCTATCCCATGTCCCAAGGATCTCAAGGAGATACGCCAGTGTCGGCACTTCTACGAATACCGTACCGTCTTACACGATGAAGTAGCCATTTCACTATTGAAGGTGAATGGAAATTTATCCTAATAAAGAAGTCAAATAAATTCAAATAATCGCAGGAATGGATAAGCTCTAGTGAAATCGATCGACGTTTGACCCGCGCGATTGGTGATCCAGCCTCTGGAGGTACAAAAAAGTATCTTCCAATTTTTTTACTAGATTCGACGTAGTTTCTCCATCATTGAAAACTAGGTATATTACCAGTGGCATTTTATTCGCCAACTCCAGGCTTACGTTAGCCTATTTTTTCGGTAAAAATTTCTTGTAAAATTTATATTATTAATTATACAATCCATATGTGATCGAAGAATATCCCGTCACATCTGAGGAGTATGGAACGTTACTGTAGAAATTACCGTTCCGTTCACTGTTATTGAACATTATTCCTGAAATTTCAACAAAAAAAAATATTGGAATTTTTAACACTCATTTCAATCAAATTTCTATGTATTTTGTTATTGAAAAATATGGTGGATTTTTGATTATTTGATAAAATGGAAATTGTGAGATTTACGTGATAATGAAAATTATGGAATATTTTGAAACTTTAAACAGGTTTTTTATTTTATTTTTAATTTACTGGAAATTGAATTGCCCATACTGATCAACTATGATAGAAAACTCAATTATTCAAAGTTCCATTGAAATTTCACCATTAATTTAACAGGAACAATCAAATTATGCCGAATTTTCAAGTTACATTTGAGATATAATTCCAGCGATTTGATTATAATTATAATTAAAATACACGAGAGTGAAAATTGAAAGAAATTTTTAATGCTGTTTGGAAACCTTATTGTGATTCGCTTTTTCGGGTAAAATGACTGTACTGCCCAGTAGAATTTGAATTTACTATTCACTAAGAATTCTTTAAACGTGTGGATAACTTTTGGCGGAGAAGTTAAATCAAATTTACTGTGTGGTTAGATAATTAGCCGAAAGGCAACACGATTGCCAAACGAAACGATAATTTTGCTTGAAAAATTTCTCTCCGCGTATAAACTCCCCTCTTTAATGTAAAGATATATAAAAATTGTTCATACTTAAAATAATGAGCTTGTGCCATTATTTGACCCCTTGAACGCTCAAAAGGAATTTCCTGACCACGCATTCACCCAGTTTCAGCAATGAAAAACGTACGTCACCCTAACGCAGGTAGGATGTATGCAGAATGTCTTGGAGATAATAAAATAAAGATCCTGGTATCAATCACCCCTGGATTTGGGTTGCATTATATTATCCCGTGCGTACGGCATCTACCAATCGTGCCCTGTTGTACACCTCGAAACAGGGAGATAAAGAGAAATAAAAATTCAATACGAAACGAAAGAGGAAAAAAAATGCACAGCCGCGCGATCTCAACACCATGAATCAACAGCGTACACCCTAGATAAGACACTTGAGATCTAACGGAAAAACACGAATTTATAGGCGTCGATCGTGGGAGGATTATGAGTATATTAAATAACAAGTGAGAGAGAAGAATCGAAGGGGGATGAGAGAATTGATAAAAAAAAAACAACGAGAGATAAATAAAACCGTGAATGATGGAGTGCCGTGGAGATGTCAAGGGTGCGTGGGATTAAAGGGACTCATCGAGTCTTCAGAAGGCGGAAGTGATTCCCTACGATTTACGATCATTGCCCGTCGTTGGCTTCTTGAAAGGTCGTCGTGCGTTTTATATTCCTTATTTCATACTGAAAAAGATACACTCGTGGCTCACGAGGTCGGTCACACGAACCCCTCACGAGTGGAAGATGTGAATTCACCAACGAGTTTGTACGACAGAGAAGCGTCGTCAATGGCACAACCGTAATCCACGATATACCGCTAGAAAGGAAAATATTCGTTCCCGTTTTCATTTATTTCTTTGTGTCCGTCTCCCCCAGTCGTTGATGGAAAAAAAAAAACACAATTGCGATATCCATTAGATTATTTTAATTAAATAATTCATGTGCTTGGCGTGTAGTCCAGCCATCGGAGAGCGAAAGAGAGAGGGAGAGAGAGGAAGAAAGGGTTGAGAACACCGGCTAAAAAGATAAGAAAGTAGAAGGTGAGGAGGATCACTTGGTGAAGTGGTTGCTGGCTCCGATGGGAAACGAAGTGGTATACGTCTGTGGCAATGGAGGGGATAGGCCACAGGAGGGGCAAGGGGAGGCTCAAGGCCGGTCGTACTGTCAGAGACCTCGCTGCGCGCCGAAATATCAACACAAGTCCCTCATATCTACTTCCAACCTATTCTCCCCCTTTTTCTTATTCAAGTCATCGCACGGCGCCCCCCCCCCCCCCCCCCCACCCCCGTCTTACCACCCCATTTTAGTGGTTTCAGGTGGTGTAACTTTTTCCCATACCACTTGCACTTTTTTCTCTGAACAAAGGAATAAGAAATCCAAGCACTTAAGTTCCGAGTAAACTTTTTTTCATCCAGTTTATTCAATTTTCACCGAAGAAATGCTTTCGACTCGCGAGTTTTGCTGAATTCGTCATGTGAAAAGCCACAAAACAATTTTTGTCAGTGCCATCTAAAATTTAAGAGGACATCGACATTTTGTGGACAAATTGAGAAATAGAGTGATTTTTTTAGTTGAAGAGGAAATAATCCTCAATGAGGGCAACGTGGAAGGTAAACATAACCTCCGAGTGTTGCAGAAGTTACGGTTCGGCATGTATTTCAAAGTTTTAAAATAAACACATGATAGAGGGAGGCGGAGGAGAAGGAGGAAAGCGATTGCTCGCACACACAAAGTACACACATTGTGGAGCCGATTTCAGGAGCACTCTCACCGTGATCGGCCTCGCTCGTGACTTACCTCATGCCTTACCGCGGGTTCCTGGGGTTGATGAGTGTGTGCGGGACTCGACTAATACAACTACACAACCAACAGGACACACGGGGGCACGCACTCCTTTCCGAGGTTCTCCCCGCCCCCCGCCCGTTGTCTTTATCTCTCTCAGTCCCTCCTCAACCATACATACACACAAACACTTTCCGACTCCTTCCACTCTTGTTTTCCCCTTTTGATGTCGGTCTCCCCGTCACCCCACCCGACCCCTTCAATCTCGTCTGTCTCGCTCTTCTCTCGACGATCCGTCCGCTCCTTCTTTCACCCGCACACCAAAGTAACCACTGAAAAATCCTGGGTCCTCGTCGTTTCTTATTTTTTTAATTCCCCCGGTGAGTTGATTTTTTTTCTCAGTTAGCTGGAAAGCCCTTTTGTCTTGTCTCTCCTGCTTTTTTTTCACTTCATCCTCCTTTCACACAAGATTCATGAAGACGTTTTATTCCTTTTTCCTTTATTCCCTCCCCCCACCCCGCGAGACTTGGAAACGACTCTCTTTCACCTCTCGCCGGGGCATGAACGTGGCATACACGTATTTTAAAATGTATCATACATGGGTGAACATGCTAATGCATTTCTCTGATCAGTGGAGACAATGGGATTGTTGAGTAGGGCTGTTGCATTGACAACATTTGGATGAAGAGACAACACGGCTGTTGTACACATCAGGAAGAGACAGGCACTTGGCGGGTTCATAACCAGCAAAAGCTATGGCGACTACCAAACAACGGGCACAAATTGTTACCTGGACACTTGAGTAAAACTCTTGGTGAACGGGTAACGGAATGACCTCCGCCTGTTGTTGCGCGAGCGCGTCACACACTCGCTGAGTTTTCACGTTTTTTTTTTCGTTTTTTTTTTGCGGGATTGGTTAACCGGAGGATGGAGTTGTTGATTATTATCCACAAGCGTCACACACTCGACCGTACGCGGACAGTCTGACTCCTGGACTGTTCGCTGTCTTTGCCTGGTATCTCACTCGGAGAACCACCACGAGACACGAGAGCTGTTGCCCTGTCGGTGTGAATTGGGAGTGTGTGCATGGCTGGTTTACAGTGGCCGAGATCAGAGAGTTGGCCGAAGAGCGAGGGGTGGGGGAGTAGGTTTTGTTGAGGCGTTTGAGGGGTGGGGGCAGCTGATGGAGTGGCATTCTTCGGTTGCGACCAGTGTACGAGAGGGTTTAGCAGTTCTGTCTTTTGAGCAAAGCCGCTGTTGGCAGAGCTAGTGGTACAGTGCATCTGCGCCAGAGGGCGGAAGCGGACTGACAACGGGGGTTTACGCGGGGACTGCGGAGATAATTTGAATTGCAATGGGGAGCCTTTTTGCAAGAGAATATTTTCGTTACCAGGTCCTTTTCTGATTCGTGTGATTGCATACCTCGGCTGCGCTTCGATCTGCAGCTCGTCGGAAAAGTTTTTCCGCCCCGGTGGGAAAAAATTCACATTTCCCTCTCGTTGCGTGGGAAATCGTGACATTGTTGAGGAATTTCGAATGGAAAAAATAACTGAGAAGATGATCTTGTGGATGATCTTTGTAGTCGGACATGAGTTTTTCCTGTCTGAAATTCCCTGGCAATCGACTTCCCATGAAATTGATTCATTGTCGATTCCACCGGTTGAGATGCAAATGGAACTATACTCGAATGCTAATCGGCATACAGAGCAACTCTTCCTAATTCTCCTCCCGAGGGTTGAAGACGAATCTTCTACCAAAATGGACGAACGTCAGCGTTCGTAACCGAGCGAAGCGAGCTTAGGATAACTTTCGGTCCATGTAGACAGAAAATATTTTTTCCGTACTGCTTCTAGGGCTTTCTCGTACGGGAATTGGTATTACATACTTCCCAAACTCGAAAACCCTAAAATCACTACGGCAAAATATGATGCCGGATGTGGTTGGCCACCTCGCCTTCGGCTTGGTTTGCCAAACACCACGCGAGCAAAAAACCCCATAACGCCCATCCGGCAATATACTATTGCCGTACTGTTACTAGGGCTTTCTCGTCGGAGAATTGGTATTACATGCTTCGCAAACGCGAAAACTCTAAAATCACTACGGCAAAATATTATGCCGGACGGTAACTTATGGGGTTTTTTGCTCGCGGGGTTGGCCATCTCGCCTTCGGCTCGGTTTGCCAAATGCTACGCGAGCAAAAAAATCCCATAATGCCCGTCCGGCAATATACTATTACTGCCGTAAGGTATTATTAAATCGATACGATTGCGGGAACGTGTTTTTGGGCTCGTGGGAGGTTTATACCACCTTTCGAAAGCGAGTGATATAATTCCACCAGTCTAAAAACCCTATTCTCGCGAGTATCGAACCCTATTTTGTGACACAATGCATGCGAAATGGGGGGTTGGGCTCGCGACGCGTGTTTAAAATCTCACTTTTTGCCGCTGTAACGGCCTGGCAAGCCCATCTAGTCATCTAATATGACAGATGGATACAGTAGGACACTTCACAATTGGCCGGCTGTGCGACTCGGATTGTACATGATTTCCTCTGCCGTCCAACCTCGAATGGTATCGCTAAAGAGAGGGAGGCCGCCATAATACCGCGAATATTCATGAGAGGGAAAAGTTGCGTTGAGAGGCAGACTGAGGAATGGCGTCAAATTGAGGGTATACTCCGATAGCACCAGAAAAACATCTGCATAAAAAAAATGAATACTTTCTATATGAAGGATTCATCGTCAAGTGGGTCGTATATCTTCATTATATCTGCAATTGTAATTTATGTAATCGACGTATTCGGTTCTAGCTATAAACTTCACACTTGCCAACAACATTATTTACAAGTTACATAAAATGTTTTGTTGTCTAACACCTGTAAATCGGTAATTTATGTGCAGCAGGCGTAAAATGATGGTTTACAGGCAGAAGGAGAACAATCCTATACTTTAAAACGTGTGCTATGGGGTTTTTACCCCGTGGGGTTGGCACCCTAGTCGCTAACGAAAGCTGGATTAGAATTCTCCGCGTTTAGGGTACCAAAAATCTTAAAATTTAACCAATCACCGCCACCTCTGTGGCTATGATTGGTTGAATTATAAAGTTTTTAAGGTATCCTAATCGCGCAGAATTACAACCCTGGGCTGGGACAAAGGTAAGAATTTAATTTTAGTCTTTAATTCAGAATTCCAACCCTGGGCTGGAATTTTGCACGTTTAGGATACCTTAAAAACCTTATAATTTAACCAATCAGAGCCACAGATTCAGGCGCCCTGTACTGACTCGTTGAATTTTAAGATTTTTAAAGTACCCTAAACGCCCAAAATTTCAGCCTAGGTCACCCACGCAAGGATTAAACCCGATGGCACTGATCGTAAACGATATTTTTCCATAGTTCTTTTCACTTTCTCGAGTTCGGTGAAGGACCACCACCAATTATCGAACGAGAAAAAGGAAAGAGCAGTGCGGAAATAGTATATTTCAGCATGTGTGCGGCAATTTCGTTTTCAACTTGTGTGGGGTTTACAGCATGAGCCGTAGGCGAGTGATGTAACCACACACGTTGAGGACGAAATTTCCCAACAAGTCCTGAACATAATTTTATGCCACGAATAATTTTATGCCACGACGCCTGGAACCGGCTGAATTAAGCACAAGGCGCGAAGCGCCGAGTGCGTAATCAGCCAGTTTCAGGCAGGAGCGGCATAAAGTACTTTTTCGACACATTGAGATGAAATAGTATATTTCGTAACAAGTGAAAAAAAAGGGTTTTTGGCGAGTAGGAGGTTTATATCACGAGCCGAAGGCGAGTGATATAATCCCACGAGTCAAAAACCACTTTTTTCACGTGTTGCGAACAATATTTTTCATCTCAATGGGTCGGAAAAGCACTTTTTAGTCACTCGACACGAAGCGGAGAGTGACTGAAAAGTTACTTTTCCGACACAGCGTGATGAAAAATTATGTTCGTAACGCGTGAAAAAAGTCGTTTTTGACTCCTGGAATTATATCACCTCCCACTCGCCAAAAACCGTTTTTTTGCACTTGTTATGAAATGTACTATTTTGCAATATCTGCTTAAAAATTTCACTTTACGAAATCGGTTAATATGTGTAGTGGTTGATTCACGCATGACGTGCATGCGTAAAGCGATGTTTTCAGTAAAGTAAAGTAAAGCTGCACTTTACGGTCCGGAGATTCCCGTCACCCTTGACCTTGAACTTCAGGCGTTGCGTACAAAACAACAAACGATTTACCCCCCACTACGATTCCCAATAGTGAACTGTGCAGGGATCAGAAAATAATACATTTTGATACGATTGCGGAAAAGTGGTTTTGTGATAGTGGCCCTCGCCTTTGTCTCATCCTATAATCTCAGGAGTATTAAAACACCTTTTCGGCGAGTTTCGAATCCTATTAAAGGGCCATTTTACCCACGTTTCGAGTGCCCAAAATGCCACTCTGCACACATTGTGTCGAAATAGTATATTCCCGGACTATCGTTATGGGTTTTTTTCTCGCGTGGAGTTTCGCCAGCTGAGCGGTAGACGTGGCGGCCAACCACGCAAGTCAAAAATCCCCATAATGACGGTTCGGGAACGATATTTTTCCGTAGTGATTTAGACTTTTTCGAGTTCAGGCCTGTACCAATCGTTGGACGAAGAAAAGTGAAGAGCAGTACGGAAAAACAGGATTTATTATGTCGGCGTACGGAAAAAGTGATAATATAAATATACTATTATATACTATTATATTTCATCTCAATGTGTCGAAATAGTATATTTCCGGCCGGTCGTTATGGGGTTTTTTGCTCGCGTGGAGTTTGGCAAGCCGAGCCGTAGGCGGCCAACCACGCGAAAAAACCCCATATTGATAGCCCAGGAACGATATTGTTCCGTAGTGATTTTCACTTTTTCGAGTTCGGGCAAGGACCCGTACTAATCCCCGGGCGAGTAAAAGTGAAGAGCAGTACGGAAAAAGTACTTTTCAGTCACACGACACGAAGCGTTCTGATATCGATTAAATTGTTGAAAGTAAGTTTTCAGAGAAAAACAGGAACTGTAATTTAATATTTTACGATATATTGTTAATTTTTTTTCAATTTGTTCACTACGACAAATACGACGAAACGAATTCTAAGATAAACAATATTGATTTTCCCTATCAAAATTAACCTGGCCCAAACAATTGAAACCGAGTCAGAAAAATGTTAGGAACTTTTTGTAGAGCAAACTGAGAGGTACAAAAAAGGATATTATCAAAATTTTGCAGGCTCTAATATCGCAAATATTATACGATAACTGAGGGAAGAATTGAATCGGATATTTTTTCTTCCGACATGACTGAAATATGCGGAAGGAGAAGAAGTAACAAATAAAACATGAATTAATGTTTCTGTATCGAGTCACCATCGTAATTCATAAATATATGTTGTCACTCCAAATATCGTACTTATTTATTTCTGAAGAAGTTGAATGTCAGCATTGAATTACCACACATGCCTCTTGCGTAATACGAATCGAAGAAAATGAGCTGGAGCTTATTATTTATTTCCTAAAATCAAATTTCCAACAAAAGTATCCTCTCATTATTTCCCTGAATTGAGTCAATAAATTTTCCTTCAATAAACAATGCAGTGAACATTGAGCAATTACGTGGGATCAGAAGGAAGGAATTTCCATCGGAAGCAAAAAAAACTAAAAGAAAATGCTCAAAAATGTGTAGTAATATTCTTATTCGATAAACCACACATGGCCAACGTATGGAGTATATCAGAGTTATTATAAACGTATTATTAATAGTATATTTCGTAACAAGTGAAAAAAAATGGTTTTTGGCGAGTGGGAGGTTTATGTCAAGAGCCGAAGGCGAGTGATATAGTCCCACGAGTCAAAAACCACATTTTAACGAGTTACGAACATAATTTTTCATCTCAATGTGTCGAAAAAGTACTTTTCAGTCACAGCGTGATGAAAATAATTAAAAGTATGAAAATATTGATTATTGTAGTATTTATTATCAATTCAATTGGAGAAAACATGCGATATCACAAAGGCTTCGTCAAGTTGAATTTGAAAGTCAATGATAATACCAAGAATTTTTCTAATAATCCGCAGCTAGTCTCCTTGTCGGCCTAATTGAGTCACTGAGTATTTGATCCCATAATTTATGATTCAGTTACGCAGACCGAGAAAGTTAGTATTGGGTCTCGAGTTGGGAGGTAAAGCCACAAATATAATGAATTGATAAGCTGGTAGACGTGGCGGATACAATGGCAATACAAATGAGATAGCCAAGGATTAGGAAATTTGAGAAAATTGAATAAGTTAAATTGATACGAATCTTAATCATCTTACTCAGCAATGTGATTTATACGTAATTTAATTAATATTTCATTGCGATATAATGTATATAATGAGGGATATATTTTGATCCTCTAATTGGTTTTATGTTGTTGGGTCTTTGGAAATAAAAATGAAATTAATTGACAAATGGCCAGGTCTCAAAAAAGGACTGTCACTGAGAGTCCGTTTTTTCTTGTCAATAGAACGTCAGATGAAAGTTTGTTGTTGAGAAATTATCCATACAGATGTGAAATGATTTTAATTTTTTTTCTCCGCCCCTAAGTCTTATGTTTGGGCATATTTATTTTATGTTTTGGCATATTTCGCCAGGGCATGGTTCGGTTCATTTGTGCAGTGAGGGAACCTAAAAATCAGGAATCAATGGAATTGTTATTTTCTAATGTTGGGGTGGCATATAAGGACAGCCAATGTTCGGACGACGAAAACAAAATTTGTACAATTGAAGTGACACCACCACTTAGATGTGATATAACCGTCAGAGATAAGTCGGTTACATTTTTATCAAAAAACCTCCTACTTCTCCAGGCCATTTTGCGGTTATTCGGCGTTGAAAATTACCAAAAATAAATAAGAACAAACTCTTGACTTGTCTTTCAGCTGCCAACGTTTCGAGTGGTAAATCCACTCATCAGGGAATATTTAAAAATTTTTATTCTACAACAATTTAAATAATACAAAAATAATTACTGAATTATTTGAAAATTTGCTTCATTTACAAAAAAATCTATTGTTTCCCTATTTTTTGAAAACATGCCTCGTAATTCAAGGATTAAAAAAAATTTTTTTTTAAACGAAAAAAGAAAGAATGATCACGAAAAAATTACCTATTATGTGAAGAAGAACCTAGCAGAGTGTAATTATCTGAGATTCCTCATTCCCAGAAACTATCCTGTCAGAAATCCTGGAAATGAATTACTCACTACCTCCGTTTCAACCTTAAAGTAATTTTCAAAGCCAAATAAGTGACATATTCGTATAATTTAATAACACAAACTCAACAAATAAAATAAATAAATAAATGAAAACCAATTATAATAAAAACTTACAAGTTTTTCCGCTAACATTATAATAAAACGCTACGTTAAAAATTTAAAACAAACAGTCATTGCTGATATATTATTGTCTGTGAGTGTCATTAGTCATTTAACAACGCTGAATAACCGCAAAATGGCCTGGAGAAGTAGGAGGATTTTGATACTTATGACAGCGGTTGGAATACTTCTTCGGTTACATTTTTGTTATGTGACAGGAATTGATTATTCGCTGGTCAGTAATGTGACGTGTCATTAACTGTCGCTAACAGTCAGTTCAATTACTGAGGTAAAGTTCAGAGGCATGGGAATTGTGGACTCAGTGGGTCATTCTCCTGATAATAAATTCCTAGAACATTCTGTTCCTGAGGTAATGACTTGAGAGATTTCGGAGGGCTGTGGACTGATCTCTAGGGTACCTCCTCCTAGTCTGTATACTTGAATTGGAGAGAACGCTTCGAATGGCAGGAACTGAACCTGGAAATATTTGACATAAGAGTTCGGTTAATTGGAATTTGCCATACTTAGTGAAAGCATTAATCCTATGAAATTAAATAAATGTTCTTGGGATTTCGAAGATCTCACATTGTAAATTTAGGAAGTCTCATTTCTAGCCTTACGAAAATTTAAAATAGGCTTAAACCTCAAATTGCATTTCAAAAGCGTCAAATTCAAACATTTAATGCCATTCAATCGACATTTCATGGCTGAAATAGAGTTAAATGGCTAAAGTTTTAACTGGAGATTTCAACAGTCCCGTAAAAAATTGAATGAAATTTGCATGTAATACTCTAGATTTTTGGGCGCTATTTTGTAGAATATACTACTTTGGCATGACTGAATTTACCGGAGGAATTGCCAATTTGACCTTTCTGTCATCGAATTATTATAAATATTAAAGTTGAAACTGTTATGATAGGTTTTGATATTTTTTTCAGTGAACGAATAGGTAATTACCATTGATCTGGTCCGTTTTATGTAATTAACATTGCATTGAAGGAGTTATGTCAACAGTTACCTATTTTTCTTATCTTCCCAAATTGTTGGGAAATAAAAGATCAAATTCACGCAAAAAATATCATTTCCAGGTTTAATCGTTATGCAACGATACAAAATTTCATAATCGTGGGTTATGGAATTATCAAAAAAAATTTTTATCAAAATTCAAGTCATTGAATAATGATAAAACTTGAAAATGATATTAGTATATTTCGTAATAAGTGAGAAAAGATGGTTTTTGGCGAGTGGGAGGTTTATATCAGGAGTTACGAGCATCATTTTTCATCTTAATGTGTCGAAAAAGCACTTTTCCGACATAGCGTGATGAAAATATTTTGTGTTAAGCTCACTGTGTCTCACCATGCACGATTTAAAACAAAATTTAGTAAATTTGTTGGGCAATTCTATTGTAATTCTATCGGATTTCTGTCGAAAAATTCAGCTTTCTGTCATAATTTTACTAGATGTTTTATAGGCAAATTTAATAGCTGTTGAATTTCTGTTTGAATTTTTCTATCGAAATTTTTTCTGTTAATAACTATTGGGCATACAAGTTTTTTACACTCGAGATCTGTAATGCAAAATTGTCAATAGAAAACCTATAGAAACCCGAGAGACTTACTAAAAAATGTCACTAAAATTTTCCAGTAAATTTACTAAGATTTATTGCTAATTTTTTTCATACGTGAGAAATTTGTAAAAGTAATGAAAACTGGGTGAGATCCCGGTAGTAACTCCTTAACAGCTCTAATCACTTCAGTTCCTGTAGTTCCGGCCAGCTTCACCCTACATCAAGTACATAATATTAAATTATAAATTTGACTATGCACTCGAGTTATGTACTCATATGCCAAAAAATTAGGAAACTTGCCTATGGTTCTGGGACAGTAACTGTCGTACATATTTAGTTCATTCTAACGACACTCTCTGGAGATCCTTCGGGTTTGACTGGAATGCTTCATGATCCCATAGATCCCGTCCAAACCATAATGAACTAGGTATTCTAGTTTCTGGAACAAATCTTTTAAGTTGACAAAGTAAACAAATTCTTACCTCAGGGATTTTTCTCGAGGACGAGTTTTTCAAGGTATCGATGTTTCCGCCGACAAACACAATATGCATGCACAAATGATATCGTCTTCTTGTGCCGAATACCTTTATCCTGTAACTTTAGTAGGGGCAAGTGTCAATAAGAATGGTGTTATTTCTAATTCAATTCCAAAAGTTGGGAATATCCCTTTCCCATGGAAGTCGCTGCGCCAAGGAGGAGCACAGGCAAGTGCCATGTTTTCTCGCAGTTGCTCTTCTGCGCCATCTATCCAAAGCGCCAAGAAACTCAGAATCAGGACAACCTTCGTTTGTTCAAATGATCAAAGAAAAAATTGCACGTAACTGCTCGAAGATCTGATCAGTCGCATGAATTTTATGCAGATCTTTCTTATAAAATTCGAGTTTCAGCTCCAGACTAGCTCTCTTGTTACTCTTTGTGGTGTATACCTCCAAAAATGATTTATATTGACGAACCGTTTCTTCATTTTTTCATTACTTTTTTAATGCCACCAAACAGGAGGAGGTGCTGTAAAGAGAACATAATACAATTTTTCCAATAAAATATTCTTAGGACAAGAATTTAAAGCCAAGTTTAATATGTAAATTTCTGTCATTTGGCTATATCTGAAAATTATAGATCTTTGATGGACAGAATGATAACTTCTTCTCAGTGTATTGCTTTAAATTCTGTATCTAATGTTCTCTCACCTATGTTATCCAACTTTTTAGCTAATTCTGATCTGATAACGCAGTTGATGCATTAAGTATTTTTTTTACATTTTCCTTTTTTTGCTTCCGAATGGAAGCTTTGCAATCGTTCCATTTTAACATTTCCTAATTTCCATTGGAAATGATGTAGAATGGTCTGAAACGTAAAAATACAAAGTTTGGCGACAACGTCTGTTTGTCCCCCCCCCCCCCCCCAGGGCACTTTTCGAAAATTAAATGTTAGAAAATTGAACGATAAGAGGGCAAAAAAAATTCAAAAAAATCTGAAATTTTGTCACATTATAGGTCATAACTAGGACTAGCTCTAGCCACAGGATCCGACTGATCGATCTAATAGTTCTCGAGAAAAAGCCATTTCTTTTTTCATCGTTTTTTGCGAATATTTACAAAACTAGTGGGCCGATTGAACTTTTGTCTTTTTCAAAATGTTCGCCACGATGGCCTCTATCTAGATCAATTAAAACCTATATAGTCGTTGGTACAAAGTTTCTGAGATATTTCCACTTTTCTGTTTTTTTCAAAAAATCGTTGTACG
>JAPYZM010001914.1:0-31413 GCA_030522845.1 Psyttalia concolor
AATGGATATCCCTAAATTTCCGCATGTGGATTGGATTGTGGAATTTTAGAGAGTTACGGAGATTTAGAGATAATAAGATAATAAGATTCAAGATCCGCGCTTTCGTTTTTCTTCAGGGCACGCTGAGATAATGCTCCTATTTTTCATGTTTAGGGAGAGAATGCGAGCGAACTTTAGGCCAATATGCCAAGGGCTGCGCATTATGGCTCGAGCCAATCACATCGCGAATGTAAGATTTGCTGGAACTAATGCCAAACCTGATCTGACATCGACTAGGTATAAGGTGAAACGTGGACCCTATGCGGAGGTAACGAGTAATCATGTCGATTACTTCCGGAGTCTTCTGGGAAATCGAATCGTGACTGATCCAGAGGAGTGTGATGGATATAATATTGATTGGATTAGAATGGTCAGAGGTAAACGAGATAAAATTTCTTAATATAATTGCCCTCTTGGGAGCAATAAGTTAATGACATCAGCTGACAATATAATTGTTCACTTGTCATCAATAGATTCATTTCAGCAATTGATAATGTAATTGTTCACTTGTCATCAATAAATTAATTTTAGCCATTGATAATATTGTTCACGTCATTCATTGATTAATTTCATTAATTGACGAATCATTGCTGATTTGTGGCAGCTCATGACTCAGTGAGAGATTAGAAATTATTCAGTTACTGTTTCATGGCATGACTTGATTAATATTCGAGTCAAGTTACGACTAATTTAAAACATCCCCCATCGATGATTCAATTTTAAGTCGACCTACCTTCGGGATATGAAGCGTTCGAGTAGGCCATCGGGGACGTTTTGCTCCACATCCTCAGTCAGAGGATGCAGGAAGTTTACAGGTAGGCTTGGCTAGGTGTAGCAGCTGTAGGAGTTGAGCCCATCAACTTCGCCCTTGCCGAAATACTTGAAAGTCCTTCGCTTCTGGAGTGTCTTCTTGTATTAGGTCTGAAATTTAGTTTACAATTTTTACGTTCTCTGTCTTCTGTCGCAGCTGGGGCTCGGGTGTCTCAGAAGGCTATTGGTTTAGACGCTTCTGCAAAAACTACGTCTTTAAAAATAGCTATCGAGTGAATTTCAACATGTCTTCGACTACCCAGACACGCAAAACCAAAATTTAGACTCAGAGAAACAACATTAAATCGATCACGAACAAGAATACTCCTGGGCATAATGAGAAAAAAATATTATTCTACCAGACGTTTATGTTGGACAATCAAATCCAACATTTCTATTGTAAAACGAACTTCAAACTCTCGTCCGAAGAATATTTTATTGGCAAAATGAGATTTTTTTTCTCAGTAAAATTTTACTGTTTAACTCACCGGCGGCGTGGGCTGACTGGTTAAAACGCCTGACCGGTCTGGCGAGGGTCTCGGGTTCGCCTCCCGGGCGATGGAACAATTTTCCGACGCCTCCAATTTCTCGCTTTCACTGTCGAGAGGAATTTTCCCCTCGAAGTGAAGTTTTTCTTTCGCCCTTGGTAAATGCGGTGTCGGGGACGGTAAAAATCCGAAAGGATATGCCAATGAAAAGGCTCTACAATTATTTAACTGTAAGTAACATCAGCACTAACACAATCTGTGTTCAATGCTGTCATTGATATTAGTGTCATCATCAGTGGCTAAGAACCTTTGAACTTCTCAAAATGAGAAACTGAACCTGGAGTGGAAAAACGCAATTCATTCCTTCATCTCGATCACGAATCAACATAGCATAATCGTAACTAATCCCTAAATGACATTACACTCCGACAATTTGATGGAAAATTGCCGATTCTAGGGAACAGCCGGTTGGTCTTAAAACCAAAGACCTCAGAGGAAGTCTCTAGCATCCTCAAGTACTGCAATGAGCAACGTCTCGCTGTATGCCCGCAGAGCGGCAACACTGGCCTCGTCGGTGGAAGTGTACCCGTCTTCGATGAGATCATTATTTCCATGAAGCTAATGAACCAGATCATCTCGACGGACGTGCTCTCAGGTAAGCCAAACCAAGTCATCCCCGTAAGCTGAAAGCATCGCATCATATCTGCACTAAAAGAAAAAGTCCACCAATAAAATGTTATTCCAGTTCAGACAAGCCCAACTTGATTGACTCTCTTATCTATTGTTACGTGTCCCCCTTGGAACCCTAGTCCAATTGTTAGCGATGTGAATGCGTCTCTGAGAAGGTTGACTGTCTTTTGGAAGATCTTGGATATTGACTCTCTTTTGGGAGCCCTTGTCTTCTTCACTCTTTGTTGGTTATAAAACCATTTTTTTTCATTTCCGTATGTATAACTTCTCGGGCCTTTACGTTGCATTCCTCTTTCCTCGACATTACTCCTGCTAGTGGAGACATGCTCCAGCAATGACCTCGTTACATTCAATTGTTATCATCTTGACTTTTCCTCAAAAGGCGCTCTGGTGTGCGAGGCTGGCTGTGTCCTAGAAGCTCTTGATAAACATCTGGAGGACTACGGCCTGATGATGCCACTGGATCTCGGTGCCAAAGGTAGTTGTCTAATCGGCGGTAATATCGCAACAAATGCCGGAGGGCTGCGCTTACTTCGATACGGAAATCTCCACAATGCTGTATTAGGACTTGAAGCTGTACGTAATAGTATATTTCTCACCTAGGAAGAAAAGGTAGACAAGTCGTCCTCACGCGTCCCATTACGCCCCGAGCCGAAGGCGAGGGGTGTAAGCACTTGGGGAATGCTTGTCTGATTCTCCTCTTAAGGGTTGAATACGACTTTTCTGCCAAAATGGAGGAAATCGAGCGTTTCTCACTGAGCGAAAAGAGGTTAGAATGCCCACTTTCGATACATGTAGGCAGAAAAGGAAATGTTATTAATCAGATTAGGTTAGGTTAGGTTGTTGAAGCGGATGGGCGTATTACCCTCCGTAATAGCCACCGAATTCATCCTAAGTTATTATAACTCCGCCTGTGTTGAGGTTCGGGTTGGATTTCTAGGCCAGCTCTTGCAGCCAGTCTTTGTAGATTCGAGACCTTTTTATTCGCGATCTAATCGCTTGAGGCTCTGATTAATCACATTAATAATAATAAATTCTATCGATCAGGTTACAGCCAATGGTAAAATCGTAAACTGCATGAATACCCTGAGAAAAGACAACACCGGATATCACCTGAAGAACTTGTTCATTGGTTCAGAAGGAACACTAGGAATTGTCACGAAAGTGGCTATTCATTGTCCTACACGTCCCAATAGTATCAGTCTCGCATTCCTAGGTGTCGACACTTTCGACAAAGTCCTGGAGACGTATCAACTCGCGAAGAAAGAACTCGGAGAGATATTGTCGTCTTGTGAATTGATGGATGATCCTACGATGGGAATTAGCGTGGATTTGTTGGGTTTGAAGAATCCATTGGCTGAACGACACAAATTCTATATGCTAATTGAGACATCAGGTAGCAATGCCAATCATGACGAGGAGAAGCTCAATGCATTTGTCGAGAACGCCATGAATACTGAATTGATCGTGGATGGAACACTGACTGGTGATCCAACGAAAATGCAGGTAAGTTCATGATATTGTCAATCAATTGTCTGAAATAAATAAATATTTAGGAGAGATATTTTTTTCCCTGCAGAGTACACACCTCATCAAGATATAAATAATCATTTTATCTTCAGGGGAATACCAGAAGATGATCTGTAATTTTAACCAGGGGCTGATTTAATTTTTAATACGTCCATTCAACTATTCCTATAAAAATCGATCCTGAAAATTCTAATCTTAGACTCCAGTTGTCAGTTGTGTTACAATGACGACGAGTACTCGTTTTCGTTTAACGAGAGCGCAAATAAATTTCAAAATTTAGGACAAAAGCCGGTGCACAGAGACAAAAATATAATTTAGCCAGACACATTTGCTCTGGAGACCAAATGTCCGAAATTCCTACAGAAAAATCGCATTAAATTTTTATCAGAAGAATATTAGATCGGCAAAATTATATTTTTTCCTCAGTGGGCGAGTCGAATGGAATTCGAAAATATTCTATTGAAGACGTTAGGATTTTCTGCTCGCCTCGTCAGGCGTGGGGAGATAATCTCTCAACTTATTTTCACACTTTCGTAGCACATGTGGGCGGTGAGGGAGCGCTTGGGTGAGGGGTGTCTCCTGGACGGCTACTGCTTCAAATACGACGTATCTCTACCCCTCCGTTCTTTTTATGCACTCATAGACGCGTTGAAGGAGCGACTGGACATGTCGCGAATTGTTCGGATCAGTGGATTTGGACATTTGGGTTAGTCTCATTTTAAACTCATTTTAATTTCGAGAGATTTCGCCAACGACGACGACATTCACTAGTCATGCAGCGAAATATTAATTGACTAAATTCAATTAATAACTTCATAGGCGACAGCAATCTTCATGTAGTGGTTGCAACCCCCCAATACGATTCAGACATCGAAGCCCAGTTGGAGCCCTTCCTATTTCAATTTGTTTCCCAGGAGAAAGGTAGTGTGAGTGCTGAGCATGGGATTGGATTCAAGAAGACTAAATATTTGGGGTACAGTAAAGACCAGTCGGCGATTGAGCTGATGCAGGAGACCAAAAAAATGATGGATCCTAATGCCATTCTCAATCCTTACAAAGTTTTACCTTGAGACAAGGAGAGACAAGTAATTTCGTTATTCTATAAATGTAATGAAATAATATAATTAGACTGGATTTTTTTTTCAATTAATAGAAAAACTTGATCTCTGCTGTTTATGTGATTTTTAGGGAATTGTGCAATAAAATCAATATATGGGATTATGAAAAAAATTGTTGTACTCTGAGAAGAACCGGCGGTATACGAGAGCAGTTGGCCGTGGAGAGTGAATGGTATGGATAATATTTAGAAACGGCAAAAAAAAAAAAAAAATACCCTGGCAGGCGAAAGGTGATAATTAGCTTCTGTTACCTCTTAACGAATATTTTTACTCCTGCGTTATTCGTTGTCTCTACCCCAAAGCCGAGGGCAGTGCCTACCTTCATAGGCTTAGCCGATCGCTCTATTTTACCCTCGATTTGCCCCTCGTAGTCGTTAGACCGAGCATATTATTACGACTTATAATCTCTTTCCTGTCTATTAACTTCATATTCTTTCTCTCTCTCTTTAATCTCTCCTCTGAAGCAAGCGCTCCCTTCTTGTTTTCCTTAAATCAGTCATTAATTTTTTAGTCTCCCACGTCAGACGTGTCCTTTTATGATCTCCCCGATTTTGTAATCTTTTGTTTTTGATAAATGTGTTTTTTATTAATTCCACGGGCATTTCAATAGATCCTCCTCTGAAAGATTGTCGTCCCGACAATTAACATTAAGCTACGTGAGTATTACCCGCTGAGCTCAACGAAGTCTTCTTTAATAATTGATTTCAATTCAGTAAGTGACGGATGACTCCCCATAAATAAGTAAAAAATTGCATTCGTTAAAATTGGATCTAACTTTGGAAAATAGGCTCCGTGCACATGAACTCCTCTCAATGATTTCTGATAAATCGATATCAATCAAATAATCACGTAATTTCACTACTGAGCGTACTGAATGCGGTTCTTAAAATTACTGCTATAAAAGGCCCTTCGTACGATGTCTGTCCCGTAATAAAAATAGTCAATATCTGAGATAAATCAATGGTTTGTGTCTGAGTCTCCGGACCTGGCTGAATTCACCCGAATAAATTACTATTAATCCAAGTTACAGTCGTCTTTGAAAAGAGTTCATAGCCCTTGTCATGTCAATGGAGCCTCCGCCCTGCTATAACAGTCCGCTCCCAGTGAATCCCATCTATTACAATGCGAAATAATTTCTCTATTCAACTTATTGTTTTCGTGTTGTCTCATGGAAGGTGTGTCCCAATGATCTCAATGCATGAAACGTCTTCTTCAATTGGTGACGGTTTTGTCCTCAACTCTTCCTTTGATTTTTGTGACACAGGCATAAAATACCTTGCAGCCAGTCCCCGAACTCCGAGAGAGACAGAAGTGACGTCCTGACATCTCCGATATCGTCTCCGTCGCCAAAGAATGATGTTCGGTTTCACCCGAAGTCTCCCCACTCCCACGTTGAGACATACGAATGGGAAGCCAGTGGGGATAACCCGAATGCCAATTCCTCTTTGGCGAGAATGATACCCTCCTATGCTCTAGATCAGAAACGACTCAAGTGCTGCCATCTCCTCGTCTCTCGGGTAATTACAATCCTCCACCAACCTCCGTCGGTGGTAACAAGCAGTGATGTTACCGTCTGTTCCGTTACGTTATAACCTGGGGAGAACAGGTGCACTCGCCGAAACAAAACTCTCCAGTATTACTACCCTCAACCTCCAACCTGTCTCCAAAAATTTGTCAATGTCATCGGCACTCCCCCTAAATTCTCCAATCGTGTGACATGAAATTATCTCGGAATTCGTACTCTCATCTTGACTACTCCACGATCGATAAAGCCACGATGGATTCATCGCCACTACTTTCAAAACGGAGATACCTCAGGACAAAACCATTCCTCGGCTTTTCCCGAACGTCTCCGAATAGAGTTGAAAACGTTCGATGGCAGTCCTGCTTTTGTAGCCAGTAAACTGTCTCAGTGGAGGGAGAGGTTTTACCAACTAGAGGTGCTTGATATCGGTGAGGAGAAAAGTGGGGTATGGGAGTAATATCTCGCTCGCACAAGTTCCATACAGTATGAAACCTCGAGCGAAATACTAACAGTGTTGTCTCGGCGGTCGGCCAGTTTAATTCGGACTTACGGTTAAGCTGGATAATAACGATTGAAATGTAATAACATTTCGGCCCTTTCACTCGTGTGACAAATGAAACTGTGATAAGCTTGAGATGTAAAACACTCAACGTCTCGTTGACTCTAGAAAATGTGCAATTGAATTTCACAATTTCTAATTCGTACTTTCTCCCGTTGATTTTTCCTTTTTTCCTTTTTTTTTTTGCCTTCTCGGGGACAACGAGAAACGTCAAATCACACTGTGAAATAATGTGGGAGCAGCTGGAGTTCTCATTGTTTAGTACTGTGGGATATTTGGAATTACGAGATGACCTGTTGTTCTAGAGTACAGTATCATTGTACATTACACCATTGTTATTGAATTTAATTTGATAAACGAAGTGTGAATATAAATGTCATTATGAAAGAGCTAGAGCACAGCGAAGCACCGGGCACCCGGACGCTCAAGTCTCTCCTGAAAAAACCTGGCCAGGGTAAGCAGCGCACGCACAGAAATCGCGTTGTAATTAATGAAAAATTGAATGAATTTTTTGCTGCTGATTACATAATTCTCATCAAAGAAGAGTGTTGTGCTGATTATGAAGAGGAGTGTGATTGTTGTTGTCAGGAGACTGAAATGATACGAGTGGGTAATTGTAAAGAGTGTAGAGCTGAATTGTCGAGGCATTTGGCAAGTGGAATTGACCCACGTTATGGAATTAATAGACATGGAGAAATTGATACGTGTGATGATAATAATCGTGAAAGAAGTATTAATAATGAGGAATCACAGTGCGAGGACGAGGGCGAGGAGGAGGAGGAGTACGAGGAAGAGGTTGATGAGTACGAGGAGGAGGCTGAATCTTCGGAGGAGCCCGATGTGGGCGAGTGTATTGACAAGACACCAAGTGATCAAAAGTCTCAGCAACAGGAAACACTGAGCCCACCTGAGGGTTATAAGGACGTCTGCGATGAGGATAAACAGTGTGTGGTGTTGGATGATGAGCAAATGTGTCTGGGAGATGTCTGTGGTGAATGCAACTACTATCAACAGCGCAACTCAGGTGAGTCACTCAGTTGGTCAGGTTATTCTGTGATATTGTTTGCCGATTGGCTGGCCAGGAGTCCCTCCTGTTGTGATATACGTTTGGATTGAGGGGTTTTGGAGATGGTGAAAGTATACAGATTGGGATTGGAGTTTGACAATTCTCTGGCAATTCATGGGGTATAATGGAAGTAAGAAGGGGAGAGTAGCTGGTGGGAGAGAGGGAAAAGTTAACTCGTTACAGGTGTTTCTGGCGGGCGTCCCTTCTAAATTGAAGAGGAAATTAGGAGTGTGGGCAAGTGATTTTCGTCGTTACCTGTGTTGCCAGGAAGCAAAAAAAATCGTTAGATATCGGGGAGAATTCGCTGAAGAATGTCACGAGTTTCTGGTTTCAGCTTATTTGTAATTATTACGGTAGTCGACTGCAAAATGTACTCATTTTCTAACAAAATCGTTTCAGAATTGCAGGCCATTTGATGATTTGCTAATTCATTCTCAAGTGGAGAGCAACGGAAATTGAATTGCTTGTGGTATTTTATTCAAGAGTAATCTCGAAATTTGACAGCATGAGGTTCCAAAATGTTTTTCTTGCAATTTCAAAGTACCGCTTTGTAGGAGAGAATTAGAGTAATTTGTGGCGGCCTAAAAATGCAAAAAAATACTCCAAGAATATCAAGGACTTATTCACCATGAGAATGGAACGCACTTAGCGGCAGGAATTCCGATTATCTTTTAGCAACGGGGCTTCTATGTAATTTTTGGAACAAAATTTCCCGTGGGAGCGACTTCTATAGAATTAAACACAACAAAATTACACAAGTTTTGAAAAATTCCAGGCCTAGTGCTATGATTAAAACTGTGAAGAACCGAATAGATAATAAGGAGAATTTTTTCATGTGAAACTATTCATTGTTCATTATTTTCCAAGAATCACCCCGATTTTTAGATCCTGTAGATTTATTTGGACTTTTCTTAATGTCCGCAGTCAAATTCCAATCCAGAATAATTCACTCAAAAATAGTCCAACAATTAAGAAGTGTATGGAGCGTATTTATCCGGCGCGATAGTGGGGAGAGGCGAATTGCATGCTACGCGGAGTCCGTGGGAAAAAAATTTATTCCGGTAAGAGGGTTAAACGGATTTACCCATCGGCCGTCCGGAGAAGACGTTCCATACAATTTCAATGGGCCAAAATTTATTATTTTACAGAGGACGTCCGACAGTCAATTATTGGACAAAAAAACACGAGTAATTTGAAATTAATTTACACAGAATGAATTTATGGGGGAATGCACTTGTGATTTTCTCTATTGAAATATTATGAGAAGACTAATCAAGTTTTCCGGGGCAATGGAGGAACTTGGACTCGTATAACACTGGCTCAACGCTTCCAACCACATATTTATCATAATATTTTGTTATCTCTGTAGTTAAATATGCACAGGGCAATGACGATGTGAAACATCAGCCGGATGAACTTCACCGTAGCGTGACTCCGGTCTTCTCGGAGTTTCCGGCTGCCCGCACCCTTCCCCACTGAAACACAGGGCCATCCCCATCATTCTCTTACTATTTTTCAAAACCACCTTTCCGGCCAAGTTGGCCGAAATGTTGAGAAAAAGTTGCTTGAACGAAGACCTACAGAGGTATTGTACATTTCAATTGCCAAGACTCTCCCATTTTCTTCTCACTTTTTCTCCCCTCCCTCCTCGAGAAAATAATTGCCCTTTTTTTTTAAAAAGGAAAAACTCAGTGAAATATTAATCTTGAGATTCCAACATTATCAAGTAACCCCGATTGTTTTCAATAAGATACTAATGAACTCGACATGCAACGACCATGACCTGGAATTCCCACGATCCCCCAAGACTTAGTTCTCTTGAATTTTTTTCGTTCTTACGATTTTCGTATCTATCCTTCCATCTTTATCGTCCTTGTTTGGTTCTGAGTAGAGGTATTCCATTTGGCGAATTACAAAATTTTCTAAATTCACCCGGATATTCTGAACGCGTTAAAAGGGGGGCAAATAATTTTGAAAAATTGTGCCTACATGTGTGGGTAACAGTGGAAATTACTCTTGAACAATTTTTAAAATTACCCGACATGTGTAGGAAGTCATTTACAGTATACAGTATTGTCTATTTTGTGTACGCCCATGAGCATTTTCCGTGCCAGACGTAAAGACGTGTGTAGGCACTAGATAACAACTTTCCATATTGGACTATTGGGAAATTTTATCTTCATAGTTTAGTTTCTCCGGCCTCGGTGGTAATTTTTTTATCAACCAACGTTTAATATTTTCACATACCGCGCCAACATCACTACCAACATTCCAATTGAACGTCAACAACTTATTAGTTAGCTATTGATTTCATGTCAATTATCCCTTTTGTGCCCTTTCATATTTACCTGAGAATATTTTTAATAAAAGTTCAATTTTCCGAATGAAAGATTCCAACCAGGGATTCACGGATTTCCAATCCAACGCGTTACCACGAGATTATTGCAAATGCGCAATTACTTATACAGCTTCTTCGTATTGTCCATATGAATTAGAACTGCGTATTTATCAGAGTGCATAATTTTCTTACGAGAAAAAAAAAAATTAGAATTCCTTCACTTCAGTTTTAATGAGACAAAAAATATTATTTTGCCAACGCATTCCCTCTCGCCAAATCAAATGCCTGAAATTCCTCTGATTTGATTGGCCAAATTTTTTTCTCACTCCATCAAATTATTAAGTACACAATAAAATTACCTAATTACGCTGCGCATGCACACTACCCCAAAATGGCGAAAAGTGGAGTACTGGGGCGCTGTGAACTGGGGGAAAAAAAAAAAAAACAAATATCTATTTTCATCAATTTTTTCTCAACTTTACTCTTCTTGGTTTTAATACTCCGGGTAATATCCACCGAGTTGGCACGAATTTATGATGATCTTTCAAGATGAAAACAATTGATAACTAGAGCCTGAGACAAAAAGGAATAATTTAATATGGCACACTGTCCAGCAGTCACAATGTGAACATTGATTGAATGTTAGGCGTTCTCCAATAATGAATTAGAAAAAAAAGTTTCTTGGACGTGATATGGCCGTCACTTGACTACAACATGGACGTCAGTCATGCGTCCCCCCCCCCCCTCCCCCCCAAAATAAGTCCAAAAGAAAACATTGTTGAATGTAAAAGGGACCCCATTCGATTGTGATATTTCAATAGTGCAGTCACCGACTAAAATTATCTGCAATTGTTGTGTAATCAGCTGTCGGCCCTACTATAGAACGCAAACATGCAGAGACAATGGGACACGTGGTTTCAAGAAGACGGTATTTCACCTCATTTGAATCAAGTTATAAAAGATCATCTCCTCGAAGCTTGGAATTGGTTGCATTCCGTGATCACCGGATTCATCAAAGGCGTTTTTCACAAAAATCGACCGATCGCATGAGTGGATTCCCAAAGATGTATCAGCACTTTTTTCCAGAAATTAAATTTTCTGCCTACATGGACTACAAGTGAGCATTCTAACCTCGCTCCGCTGGGTGCGAAACGCTCGCTTTCATCCACTCTGGCAAAAAAAATCCTATTTAACCCTCGGGAGGAGAATCAGACGAGGATTCTCCAAGTACTTACAACCGTTGGGTTCGGCTCGAGTCGTAATTTTGCATGTGCCCTGATAAAACAGTCCGATTATTTCCAACTTAGAAAGAATCAATCGGAATTACTGGTGTTTATGTCTTTATCATTTAAATTCCGATTGTCGGGTGGCGATTGGATTTGAAAAAATTATCGGAAATAATAAGAACAAATAGGGAACCCAGTGTGAAACCGATATCGCCTGATTACTCTTCGGCCAGCCGATGATTAATTCAGGATTTTTAAGAATGATGAGATTGGCTCGGGCTCAAGAAACTGCCTCATTAGTTCCCATTAGTTCCTATGTTCTGAGCTTTTCTATACCCAATTGAGAATAGCAGGTTTATTTCGGAATTTCCGCTTCAATCGTTCAAGGTTTTCCCATACACCAGAACCTGTTATCTATCCGAAACAAATGGTAACTGTTTTGGACCCGATGAAATGCTTTATTTCCATAACTTCTGACCCAACCGCCATTTTTCTCAGAACGTAATCGGACGATAACGTTTCTACATTACATCCCCAATTTGTACCTATTAATTCCGGTAATTTGTCCAAATCCAATCGCCACCCATCAATCGGAATTGAATTGGAAAAGACATAAATCCCGATCGATTCGTTCTGAGTGGGAATTAATCGGAATGTTTTACCAGGGTGAGGACGACTTGTCTTCTTTTTTTCCCCTAGGTGAGAATTATCCTAGAAAAAGTTCTGTTGATCATTGATTCCTTCCCAAACTTCCTGTGAACCAAGTACTCAAGAAACCTGTGTAAATAGCCATAACCGAGAACTTAAGGATCTTTAGAACTGTTCATAAAAAGCTGTCCCAGAGATCTATGGATCTCTATACTATCGTTCCTTCGCGAACCTGTTTGCAGAATCAACCAAGCTGTTGCAATGCCACAAATAAAAAACGTATCGAGGAAAGTAAGGAAGCCTTACCCGAACAAGTAATTAGTTCTTCCAAGAATTCTTGAGAATTTGCGAGCATTGCGTTAAGCCCACAAATAAACTTGTAAAGGTTCGTGAGCATTCACCCACGTCAGCGCAAGGGATGCAAAGCAGACTTTACCTGTACGTGGCGAATCTTGGCTCACGTCAAAAAGTCTCAACCTTGAATTGAGCACGGAGCACCTTTTCGTGGTGTTTGTGGGAGTAAAATTAAGGCTGTGGCTATTTGCCTCATGCGTGCTACACCCAGGACCGTCACCTATCACGCAAGTTGACGCAACTTCCAAACAATTGCAATGCCTCTGCATGTAAAACGCATTCAATATGGAGAGAACTAATTGTTCTGTTGACAATAACTTGTTTAATTGCATATAAAAATCAGGAGCGACGACAATTTCGAGTCTAACGAACATGAAAAACACATTCTGAAGAATAAAGTTTTGGAACTAAGCCTACTAAAACGGGTTGAATTTGCAATCTGCTGACGATTTGATAATTATTTCACTTGTCATGTGTCATTAATCATTCATTCATTAATCAGTGACGGCGATGTGTGTAAATTTCTGGCATTTGGTTGTCTACAGAATAAGTCTGAACGTCATGTATAAATATTTGAGACTAATGACATAGGAGTCTCTCAGTACATGTAATGGGCCCTACCGCGGGAGGCGATTGTATCTGGAGAGGCGCCTCTCGCGATTATCTCTCTCTCATACTCGTAAGGATCCCAAGAACAGCACAGCTGGTACACCACTACCGACATCCGTCATGTGGCTCTCGCCACTCACTGGACATCTCCATATCGCGTACAATACGCTCATACCAGCTCACCTGCACCCACATCATATCCGACAATAAACTAATTATCTAGTCCGCCAATGGTTACCTCACACAGCCATCATCTGGAGCCTCCATCCACTTCCATTGGTTCCAATACTGGAAAGCTGAGTAAGAGCTACTCCTCATGATCTTCCCAAACGGAGCCTGATAGTGCAACAAGTAAATCTTGTGCGCCTGCCCTGAATAGGAATATTTTTACTGTCCTTAGTGACAAACTAGGAATTTTAACAAACGCGATCGTCAAGAACCTCCGCAACGCGACAAATCGTCAGTGTAAATGTAAACAGTGGAGTGATGTGCTTGGGGGAGAAAAATGAAGACTTGAAATCACCTCCACGTGGTCTGTGGCATCAACAAAAATAGCAGGACTCAAAAAATCGATACGCAGACGTCTTCGCGCAGTGGCTGCGCACGCACAATCCAATAGTAAGGACTACCAGCACCTGATATTTGGAGATCAACAACATTTGTAAATAATTTGGTGTTAATTCCTATCAATGGCATGTTTTAAAACATTATTCTTGACTTCATTAGCACTGGAAAAAAATATTTACATGTGTCACATGAAAATATTACACAATGAATGCATTTACTTGGCAAATATTTTTTTTTTTCAGTTGAGTGTCCTCGTGGTTCTTAAATCCAATATATGACTCAACAGCAACATCATGGGATGTTGAATCGACACGCGCATTGTCGTCATTTCTTCTACCTCCATGAGCATCAAGTATTCCATTAGAACCTAGCGAAAATAGACTAGAAGACTGGTTACCTCAACCGTAGTCTCCTCCCACCTACACGTGACAACAGGATTACACGGGCAATCTGGAATATGAACCCTGGCATTCGATCCGCAATGGCAGCGAGAGACATGAGGGGGGGAAAAGAAAGTAACCTCGTCTCGAATT
This sequence comes from Psyttalia concolor, assembly GCA_030522845.1. Taxonomy (NCBI): domain Eukaryota; kingdom Metazoa; phylum Arthropoda; class Insecta; order Hymenoptera; family Braconidae; genus Psyttalia; species Psyttalia concolor. The sequence goes on from JAPYZM010001914.1 coordinate 14,101, forward strand.
TCTCCGATGGCAGCGTAGAAAAATACAGGACATCCCATCGCATACCGAACCAAGTACACACAAGGAAATCCACCTCTCTGACACCACGTCATCGATGGGAGTCACACACCTGCCTCATTATCCTAGACTCTACCCTCGTCCATAGATAACATCTGAACTATGAATGTCTTCATCAGTCTGGAGTACAGCCCACCCACATGGAGACATGTGTATCATTCGGGTCAATTTAATATATCTTTTATGTTATTTTTCCCCCTGTCCTCACGTACACCCTCTCGGATTTTTACGTATTTACCCTTCCCACCCTCGACCCCGCTGTACCGCATTCGCCAAGGACCACCGAAAAACCTCATCCTGAGGGGAAAACCTTGGCCAGGTACAGTCGTCCCTTTTTAGGAGACTTCCGCTCGGCAGTGAAGCGTGAGATCGGAGTGCTACAATTTTTTACAAATTTGACCGTCAGTGACAGGAAGGGAACTCGGATCATTGGCATACCAGTCTAGGATTCTAACCACGCGGCCACTCCCGTCGGTATATATCTTTTGCCGTACTGCTTCTAGACCTTTCTCACCCGGGAATTGGTATTACATACTTCCCAAACACGAAAACTCTAAAATCACTAGGGCAAAATATTATGCCGGACGGTACCTTATGGGGTTTTTTGCTCGCGTGGTTGGCCACCTCGCCTTCGGCTCGGTTTGATCCTATTATGTCTATAATTTATAGAAAAAAGATACAGAAGATATATAAATTAATTTTTAAAAAATTGTGCTAAATTATGGAGATAGAAATAAAGAAAATATTCTAAGTATTTTCAACACTGAATATTATATTTCAAAATTTAGTTTGACTCTGGACAGGGGAGAGGTACTATGCGCAATGAATCCTCGCCATGAACTAACTAAAAGTACCCGTACTAGTGAGGCCCAGGTCCCATTGAAATCAAGAGGGCAATATAATTTCCCCGAGCACTCCAACCCTTGGTTCTCCCAATCTTGACCCTCTCTGGACACCAGATGTATATTTGGAAAAATCCACACAGAGGAAGTACCCCGGGTACCTTCCCCTCCCTTCTACAGTACGAAAAGTCTCCAGAGCAATAACGCAATGGCCATTGCCTAAATCCGGAAATATATAGACTTGGGAAGAGTGAATTTTGTACCTCGGGGGAAAATCCTGAAATCTAACAAATTATTTTTCGTGGAGGGGTTCTGTAGGGAATCGCAACGCGCGCTGAGAGACGCGTATTCCATCATTCTCTGGCACACGCACACGTGAGGATCACACGGATACCTCAGGAGTCGCAATATTCCCGAAATCAATCGCATGGCTCTCCCCACTTGGCAGACATTTTCACCTCCCTCTGTGTAATACATTCATACTGGGACTTCTGTGTATGTATCGTGTCCAATAAACTCATTATCTGTTTTATAAAACCAACCGGGCGTGTTATAATTCGATATTTTTCCAGACATTCGCCATTTTCAATCCTTACCACCCTTCCCATAGGCAAATTTATTTTCCGCTGCCACTTCTGGTAGGACTATAATTAATAGCCAGACAATAATTCATTAAAAAAGTAAATTCATTTAATTAAAAAGTAAATTAAATTATTATAACAGTTATCCAGGACAATCTGGTTGTCTATTGATAGATTAGGGCCCCGTAAATACAGGGAAAGTTATTAATTCAATAGTTTTAAAATTATTAAAATTCATGATGGACTAATTAAGAGAACACTGAGAAAAATTCCTAACGACCAAAGACGTGCAAATCTGATAAAAAAATGAGGGGCCAATTTTGATCAGACAATGTTTGCGAAAAGGTATGGGCATCGATTACTTTCGGAAGACCTTAGAAAGGGAGTTGACAACAGCTCATGGGGCTTAGGGTCACTATAGAAGAGAGGCTGAGCTTTCACCTGTCTCAAAACTGCAAATCGAATATTTTGCATCAGAAGAAAAGGAAAAAATGGATCATTCGTACTTCGATATTTGTTCTCATCCTTTACAAACATGAATGGTTATCGTAGTAAACAGTACGTCGACGATGTACCGTCAAATTGTGGATGTCTTGTTGAATTTTAGATCGCACTGGCAAAAATTGTTTTCTGGGATGGATCAATCTTTTTTTTTTCGAAGCATCCATCGCTGGCAGTGGATGACAGGTGAGCACAGGTGAGCGATTAGCTCCCTGCCCCATCCCCAGATGTTACTGCACTCGTGGCAATATTTCCACAGGATGTTTTGGAAATTTCCTATCTGTTTCAATGAACATAAAAAAGACCTCAAAATGTGATATAACGACTTAGTGACTTTAGAGGAAGGAAACGTAAAAATAAAGAAATAGGTTATGAGAGCTTACGATTTACGCAATTGCTTAAGAACTGTTTTTTCTGCAGATGGAGAAGAGCAGAGTGCTGGCGTGTTGCCTGAGGAGAGTACGATTTCTCAAGAGGCCGAAGAGAAACCCTCTAAAATCACGAGTGATCCGCCACCGCAGACAAAGCCAGGTACTTCGATACTCTAAATGATTCCTATGTTTTCACCGGAGTGGGTGCAAACAGAAAAGAATACTTTGTTTTCAATTTTGAGAACGCTAATGAATCAATAAATTACGATCAGCCTTCAGCTGAGCCGAAAACCAAACGGTTGTGAAAAACTTAAGACATTATTCCCAATTTATTTCACACTAAAGGACATAAATTGACACTTGGGCCAAATTTCCTGTATATTTCTCGATAAGTTGAGTTAAGGAAGGGATAATTGTTGATTGTCAATTAAACAATGAATCTATTGGCAAGATTAAAGACATACTTCTCCAAAAGCCTTTGTTCTCTCAGTGTATCATTGAAAACATGTTATTCTTTGTTTTCAGATCTTCACCAACGCTACCTAGTGGAGACAATAACGATGACTACAGTAACTGAGCGACGAATAGTCCGTGAAATAAGCGAAGAGGATTCCTGCTGCTCATCTATAAGCCAATCCGATACTACATCATTGCTGGATACCCAAAACTTATCAAAGTCCACTCAAGAAGATGACGTATCCATCGAAACCAAAAAGAAACTCCCTGAAACTGCCTCAAAGACCCAAGAACACGACAAAGACTCTCTAAACTCAAATGAACTCTCCCTGACCTTTAAATTAGGTAATGTATCGCTCGTAACCAACAGCCTAAAACCAAACTCTGCAGTTCGCCAACTGTTTCCCGATCCCCGTTTCATTTCACCACCGCCAGTTCCTGCAAAAGCCGTTAGTCTATCAACTGACGAAGGCACTGACAGCGATAGCTCGGAGGCTCAAAGATTTCTCATAACAACTGAGAGCCTTCGTCTCTTTGATTCCGTAAAGCGTTCGAAAATTGCCGGCTCCAGAAGTGACTCCTCCGAAAGCGATTCCTCAAGTATAAAGCGAACGATCGAGCGCAATGCCCTCCGCCGGAGTCTTATCTGCAAATATGACATGTCCTCGAAAAAGAAAACCCTCAAGAGCAAAGACTTGTCCCTAGAGGAACGAATTCGCCGGTTAACCTGCGTTGATCAGGACGACGACAATACTGGTGACAGTACCTCTGAGTCTCAAACAAATGAGCCCCAGAGTGTCCCAGATTTTAATTTAATTCCATCCGGAAATGAGCAAGAAGTACTTTCAACAAGTAATTGCCAAAATCACTCGCCCCCCCTTACTCATCACCATTATCATCATCAGTCAGCCTATCGCAAAATAACAGATCTATTTGGACAAAAGAAAATTGAAAACATGCCAGACTTGGGAATTGGAAATGGAGCAACTTTAATGAAAGATCTCAATAAGACGAATCTGTTGAAGATGAGTACAGATGCTCGCAAACAATTTCTCTCATCATTTCCTCCATTATCATGTATTGCATCAACAGGGATGGACAATGGCGAAGATTACTACCAAATGTCGCGGATGGTTCACGATAGGAATTCAATTGGCTACAATTCGGACTCGTCCTACAGTTTGGAGGATATCGAAGCAGCATTAAGAGGTGAAGAGAGGAACTACAGAAATACTCCAGATCCTCCAGATGTCACCAGAGGTACACCCACTGGAGCAGGTCCAGATCCACCTGACACAACGGCAGATGAGCTCTTGGCTTTTGTTGAACAAGACAAAACACGAACGGAGAGACTTAAACGGAAATACGACACCGACGAGCAGCACGAACATTCAAAAAATGAGGACAACAATAGCGCAGTGGATGACGAGGACGACGAACTTAACGATTACGGATTCAATACACGACCCGCTGTACGTGGTATTAAACCGCAATTCCAATCGACCACCGAAATTATGAAGGAATTACGCTCTAGGGCTGTGCCAGCCACTCTAACCAACAAACCACAGGTTCTTCTTGCTCCTTGGTCTTACTACGACTCCCAGAATTCTGACAAAAATGTCGCTTTTTCGAAGGAGACTGGTGAACTACCTGAAGGCCGTGATAACACGATAAAACGAATTAACACAATGCAACGACAAATCAATGACATTTATCAGACTATTGCGGAAACTACGGTATCAGTGCAAGGTACAATTGATCGTGGTTCTTATTTAGAAAGCACACTACCCCGGATGATGCCCAGGGGTATGGACTGCCGATATGATCAGAATAGTAAGCACTGTCATGATCAGCGAGGTAGAGTTTACAGTACTTTATCAACTAAAAGTAGAAGACCAGTGGTTATAGCGAATTATCCATGTGGAGATGTTCCAGTGGAAAATAATAAATGCTACAGAACGATGTACTTTGTTCCTTACAACGGAATTACTGATCCAACTTACCAGAATATCCAAAGAATTCTTCCTCCCCATTCATCGGCTAATTATGCTGGTCACATTGAGCGATATCCATTCCCTAGAACACGTTCCGAGCCCGAGCGCCTCCAGCAGCCTGTTCCGCATTTGGAGCAGCAGTCTCCAAGATATTACACCAAACCTCCAGCTTCTGAAACACCGCCACACCTCTATTCTCATCCCAATCTCCATCTTCACTTGAATCAACCCGAGAACTTCAGGATTAGGCCGCCAGATATCAGCATGCAGACAGTTCAATTACAACATCCTCAGCATACGACGCAATATGCTGCCTACGATGTTCAATCATTTCCTACTTATACTGTCATGGCTCCCTCCAGAGCTGGTGGTTACGTATATTCAGGACTTCCTGGGAGAACTGCACTCGATGTACAGACACAGACAGTTTCCATGACGCCAATGAACGCCAGTATTGTTGTCACTGGCATCAATGGGCATTTTGGTAATGCTTCCTCATCTTCATCAACATCTTCCGTTCTCTCGTCGCCCACAAAAATTCAAGAGCCGAGAAATACCTGCAGTACCGAGAGAGAAGCACCAGAGGGGGCTGCTAGTGCCTCAACTCATGATTTTGGAACCCAGGCAAATGGCACCAGTGGGAATATTATGGATAGTTACATAGAACAATCGAATGTTTCACAACCAAATACCCAAAATTCACTCTATTATGCAATGAATGTTTAATAGTCCATGGAGATCCATAAGACTATTTATATATTTCGTGAGGGCCGTAGTTATATATCACTAGCCTTTCAGTATTTTTGAGAGAATATAAATACTGATATATTCATTGAATACCATAGGAGATAATATAGAAATACTATTCTGACTTTCTTTGTTTAAAACGTTACAGTTAATGGAAAATTTATTGTATTGGACAATATTATTGACGCTCTACCCATTAATATTTTCTTTTAATTTTATGGTAACAACTGTACGTCATACGAAAGCCAGAAGATTTTCTATATCTGACCAAAATGTTATTTCTTTACTATTTTAATCTTATTTTATTTGTTTTTGTATCCAATAAGCAGAGCCAAAAACATAAATCTTCGATTTGATAATGTATGACTGAGTGATATAACCAGTGCGAGTGAAATCAGATTATTTATTATGTATGCGTCATTTGTTGAACGAGTGAAAACAATAGATAATAATGTAAGAGAGAATATTAGAGGGAACCCACTAAGTAAATGGAAGAGTGTATGGATAGAAAAACAATAGACGAATGCTATTAACTAATAATGTGGAGAGAGAAAGAGTGAGAGAGCGAGAAAGCAGTGAATCCGATAGATGTTGATTCACTGCTCGAAACGGTAACTAACGCAATAAATATATTGATGGAAGGTTATGAAGTATAGGTGCGTTGTAATGTGTGTTTTTTCACACTGAGGGCATGCAGTGAGCACATTATGTGTGATCAATCACACGCGTTCGTCCAATACGTCAAATTTTTCTGTCCTCCCATTTCTAGTCAATCCATTTACAGCGAGACTCCCGATGGGAGCCTCTTTCTTCGACCCCCTGTTCATTGAAAAATGTACCCCACCATTATGACAACTGAACAACAAAATGCCATGTGTAAATGGCACATATAACGTATACAATTATTTATTGTTGTGTATTGTAATTTGAGATTGAAGGCCTGATTGGAACGGGAAGCGTTAACACACATTATATTTGATTTATAACTACCTGCCCGGTTTCATCGCATCGACCTCTAAGGTTGTTGTCGTGTGACATTCCTTAATTGTTTTTTTTTTCCAATTTATATTGTAAATAGCTCGGACCATTAGCTGTAGAGTAAGCTCGTTATGATTGACCTTGACCGTTTCCAAATTGAGATTTTTTTCTTTCCAATTTAACGTGTTGTTAAATGGAATTTTATCGTTTTTAATTAAAGAACAGAAAACTAGTCGAGATCTTTTATTTAATAAGTAAACACGGGGTGAAAAGATTATCCACCCAACAATTGGAGAAGAATGAAATTGATTGATCGCTTTACATTCGACAAATGAGGTTGCAAAGGTGATTTGTTAAATGTTCAGAAAGACCCCGCATTATTTATTGGCAAATTTAGGTTCTGCGGTGCGATTGTAAATGTTAAAAACTCACCACTCTGCAATGACCTGGGCCAACGGCGTGGACCTGGTGGTGTCTGGTCCCGAAGACAACACATGTTCACACCGAAGCAAACAAGGGACAACACAAAGATGATGCCAGAACTGATCATCAATGATCCCTCCAGCAGCTAACCCACACAATTTCTCCGAGCCTTCTCTGGGGATAAAATTTATGGAAAATCTTTCGATAAAAAACGATCCTCATGTGTGGGTCAAATTGCCAGAGGGATCAATGAATCACTTTGGAGAGCGGGTAACACCACTGGGTTCTCACTATGAGCACTCAAACATTAAAAATGGATTTCTAATTTCACTTTTATTCCCACAACTCTCAGATACACTGGATCTCGACCGTCTACCACGCATTCCACGCGCAACTGAACCACAAACAGCCGAAACCCGATCATCGTGCCCACTTGTCAAGGTTAACACCCATGACGCCTTTTGTTTTGATGTTCCTTCGCCCGATATCTTCCAAATTTCACGTAAATAAACATTCCTTCGATATACTAACCATTCTTCAACGAGTGTATTGAAAGTGTAATACAACCCGAGTTGACAATATTTATTTTTGTGAGAATTATTCAAAATTCTGTACATTATTTTTAGGGGGGGGATCTTTGTTTACATCTACTGCGGCTTCCGTTGTGTGTGACGTAGTCGTGTATCAGACAAATGCTAAATTTTCTCACTGATACAGCCTCATGACATTTTGAGAATTATTGTATTCACTAGCAGAATTTTCATTCTTCTCCAATATATACCTCTAAAAATTCGACAAGAATTTCATCGATGGTAAACCCATCTCCAACAACGGTTGGAAATTCTACAAATATTCCAGTTGTTCCAGATTTCATTGGAAAAGAGACTGCTATATCCATTCTCCTGCAGAAAGAGATTTGTGTAACTATGTATCCAACTGTTTTAGCCAGACGTCAGATGCACTGAAATTTTGTAATGAAAGAGCGAAGGCCAGTATTTACCTCCGTAAAGGTCGAATAAAAAGATGTAGATATCGAGGAAAAACAACTGAAACTATCAAAGAGGTAAGTAATGAAGTAGTCGTATGATTCAAAATTTTGATCAACTACTGGAAACATTCGGCACTAATTACACCTAAGCACTCGTCAAAAGAGAGAGGAGGCCTTGTAAAGAGACATTGAATACATTGCCAATCTTGTCGAAGACCAATTTATTAAAAAATTCACATTAGTAACTTATGATTAAAATGCCTTAGTGATTTATTAAATATTTCGAAGTCATTCGAGAACCACTCACGAGAATAGTATCTTTGTGTTTTCCTTATCCGCTTTTTCTCCTGTCCTCAAGCCAATTATTTCTATACATCTTCTCTTTATGCAATTCGTAGAAACTACTTTAATGATAATCGATAATGTGTATGAGTCTAATTACGGTATCGCTCTATGAACAAATGTCTCATGTCAAGTTTTTAATCCACCCGTTGAGTGAGCAAAACTACTGGATAGTTAAAATTAACTCCTCAATTTTGAAAACAAAAAAATTTTAATTTTGTTCTCTTCTGAATGTTCATTTTTATTACCCGTAGGCGATGATGTGCTACTGACGTTATTGTCAGGATTGTATGATGCAGAAAGCGATGCGTAGAAGTAATGGGGTAATGACCTCATCAAATCTCAGGTACTTCCTGAACAAATGCTACGATTCTCATGAATTTATCCCATTTTAAGGAGAAAAATCAAACATTTAAATGAAATGATAATTTCAAATTTTTTCCCAGCCCATACCTGCGCCTTGAGGTAGATATGGCACAATCTCACAAATGCACATGATTTTTTTTAACACTCACGGATACCAGGAAAAACAAAGAGAATCCCTTCTACGATCATGAGAAACTTGATATCCATACTTCATATGTAGAAAATAAATTTCAGTTTTCCAAGGAAATTTCAAAAAATTGTATTTAATTGCACAAAATCGAAAAATCCAATTGTCTCCTCATTACTGCGATGATCTTGGGCATTGCATACATCATACATATCAATGTTTGCCACCATATGTTTGTCTTCTTCAACTGTTTAATCAATTCGTAATGTGCAATGCATTATTGAGACTTACAGTGTTTTTTTGGCTAGTATACACGAGCCAATTATGTTTTTTAATGCATTTTCTTCTTTTTTTTTTCTGTTTATAAAAGTTCAACAGCTGTCGAAGCGAACACCCTACAAGACGACGCACTTCCTTCTTCTGACGACTTCTGGGGGCTCCAGGGCTGCCAATATTGCTTCGTCGAATACATTCTTCAACCCTTTCTGTAATCCAATATCGATGAGAGGATATATTAATTGATTCCCTCAATTATCCACAATATTTTTGGCTAGTTATCAATTAGTTTTACTTCGCTTATAACCGATAACTTCACGATAGAAAGTTATTGTTATTTTGATTTTTGAAGTTGTGCAAACATAAACCAAATTTTCCTCTTGAAACTTCGACGAGTAAGATCTAACTATCATCAAAAAATTAAATAAATAAACAGGGTTACACACGCTCGAACAAATACAAATTAATAAAGGGTCAAGAATGAGGGCCGCGGCTGGTGAAAGGGCAATTGAGGGCAGAAATTGAACGGCACTGGTCAAACGTGAAAATATGTTTGGGATATTGATAGCTTGATAACCGTTGCTTTCAAGAAAAAATGGGGAGTGAGTTTCTACATCAAACTCAAACGTTTTCATTAAATTTAATTCGCACCCTTATAACTAATGATATTAATTCATCTTTGATGTGATAATATTAAAAAATGTGTTTTTTCATCACGCTGTATCGAAAAACTCACTTTTCAGTCCCTCTCCGTACATTTTCGACGCATTGAGATGGAAAATTTTGCTCGACACTCGTGAAAAAGTGGTTTTTGACTCGGGGGGGGATAATATCGGGAACCGAAGGCGAATGATATAAACCTCCCACTCGCCAAAAATCATTTTTTGTTTTCACTTGTTACGAAATATACTGTTATTCTCTTGGATTATCTCTCACCTGCGTTAAAGCGCTGCATTCTACGTATTTGACAGCTTTCAGTTCCCTAGCAAGCTTCTCACCCTGTTCACCAGTTATTGGCTTCTGTTTATTTTTAGCTAATTTTTCAATTGTCGCAGCATCATCCCGCAAATCAATTTGCGTTCCCACCAGTAAAAATGGAGTTTTTTGACAATGATGAGTTATCTCTGGTACCCACTGAGGAAAAATCAAACGGAATTTAATTTGAGATGTTTCAGGTAATTTAATAAATCGAGTGAAGAATTAATTTGTCATTTTTCGAGTGTCCCTACCTTTTCTTTAACATTTTCAAAGGACGATGGTGATACGACGGAAAAACAGACTAGAAATACATCTGTTTGTGGATAACTCAGGGGTCTGAGCCTGTCGTAATCTTCTTGACCTGTTAACAATAAGAACGACTGTTAAAAGTGTTTTCATTGACTACCTACGTTTTTTTAATTACCGAAAAATTAATGAGAAAACACCAGGATAAATCACGAGCTCATTCAATATGCATACCATTAACGGTAAGTGAACGAGTGTACTTGTTTTTGCGTTCCCTTGGTATGTATTGTAACGCGATAAAAGTCATGTACTGTTCTCGACTGAAGTGACCGCAGTCCGTGGGGGGAAATTAATAATTAAACTACAGCGAGAAGTCCGATCCTCAGGAGCACGATTGCGAATCACCTCTGTTACTTATTTTTAATTCTTCTCATTATTTCTGATAAATTCCCGGGGGGAAGTCAAATTACAGAAGTACGTCCTTAAATAATTCAGATCCCGTTAGTAATGTGTAAAGTTGGGTAGTCTACATTGCCCAGGGGATAAATATTTCTCATAAATTGTGTAATTAAAGTCTACTGGAATTAATTAACAGACGTGGGGAAAAAAATCTCTAGGATTTCCGATTGATTATTCCATAGAAAATGGAATTAGAACTGAATTGTTTGAGGGAAAAATCCCTTCGGCATTGAAAGAATTTATGAGCAATTTTATTTTTTGGTGCACATTTTTCGCAATCTCGTTTTAACAACCTCAAACGTTAGCATGAATCACGTTCAAACAATGATGTAATGAGATAAATAATTGAGAATCTTACCAGCTGTGTCGAAAAGTCCTAATGTATACGGTTCACCGCCGATCATAACAGTGACTGCATAGTTATCAAATACAGTTGGTACATACTCCGATGGAAATTTGTTGGTTGTATAGGAGATCAGTAGACATGTTTTACCCACAGCACCATCGCCAACCACCACGCATTTTATGGTTTGCATTCTCTCGTATTAAAAAATGCCTAACGTGAATACTTATCTGTCAAACAACAATTGTAAGCATTAAAACAATTGCATGCCATCAAAGAAGAGGATTCAACCAGTGAATCCAATCAATAACCAACAATCTTGATTGATACGACAGCATATGTGAGCATAACTTCAATTCTACTAACTCAAACCACCTTCCATTACTCGCAGAATGATTAATAATGAACAATCAAATCGACAAGATCAAGTTGAATGATGTCTAATAATGAGTCCGGTCGACTTATGGCATGCAATCGATGTCAAAGTACCAAGATTCTGCTTTATCCCACCAGTTTATCGCATCGTTATCAGATACCAGACGCTAAAGTTTCTCATAAGTCTTATTAATACTTCGTACAACCCCCAAATTACTCGCAAGATTGTGTCCAAAATCAGGATTGTTTTGCTCGAGGAAACCATTTTATCCTTACACTTGAACGATAATAGATGTAATTTTTACCTGATTGTATTCAAACTTTATGAACAACTGATTATTTTCTAACAAATTCCGAACTTTGGAGGCTCTTTCGATAACGCTTCAAGGCAAATCACTTTGACAATGAATTCATAACAAATAACTGTGAATACGTATCTCGGTAATTGGTTACGTTTGTGAATGCAATGATAATTGATTTATTAACAAAAAAAAATGCGAATGCAACTCACGAGAATAACTGGGCGTCGACAACACCACACTACGCTGTCATAAAACGTTTCAATTATTACTGGGTAAGGATACAGTGCGAGTCTTCTTGGGTGATTCTATCGTACTTTGTGAACGATGTTTTTCATGGAAGTTGGGCTTCAATTGCAGTAAAAAGGTTTCAAGGTAATTGGAGGAAAAATAATTATTATCGCTTCGTAATTTGTTGTTAGACAATGATACGCTACTTCTGATACTTTGATGTGATTTGTTAAAAAAACAGAACCAATAGTTTTTTTCAACAATCCCCTATCAGTGATAAAAGGTAACGCGCCATGTTAGTCGAGTTAGTTCGTGGTCGCGCTGATACATACCCGATTGGTAAAATAGATTTCTAGCCCTGTAAATTTTATCTCACTGAAATTATTCTCCACCCATGTGACGAATTGAAAATACTATATTCGTTCTTCAATGAGTCTAAATAAATGTACTTTGCAGGGACAGAAAAAAAGCCTTTGATGTATAAAATAAGTATACTCTTTTTATTTATTGATTTCGAAGAAATGCTGAGAGTCTCTTGGTCGTATATTTTTATAAGAATTTCATGTAAATTCGCAATAAAATTTGGACCTGTAAATGACGATTTAAAAAATCTAGAAAGACCTAGATAAAAATTCTCTGAATTTACGGTTTTTATTCAAGACGTATGATCCCTGGGGCTGTCACATTTTGGTAGCCCTTCAATCCCTTCAAGACCCTTGGGGTCAGTTCACTTGTCCAAGAAACGAAAATCAGTAAACGATTTTTTACAACAATTTGGAATTGGGCAGGGAGGAATGCGTTCCACATTTTTTTATGTAAATTAGTGGGATTAGTGGATGGAGAGGATTTTGGATAGGTGGGAATTCCGTCTCAATATATCTAGTCCACAAATAACTGAAGAAAACAATTCAGATATTCACTGTAAAATGGCCTGGCGTCTCCCTCTAGCCAGTGGGATCAACCTGCCCTCACGGAAAAAATATATATGCATATATCTACAATAGCTGACATATATCTGACATACTGAACTTTTGGTTGAAAATAGAGCTTACATATATGTTAGATATATGCCGAGTGTGTCGGTAATATATATGTATTCATTTATATTCCACATATGGGATGTATTCCATTATTAACCGAAATATATGTGCATATAATTGATACATATATTTCGCCTGTGTACCGTCTTCTGTACGGCAATGCACAACCTTACTGGGATTTTCTCAGATCTCTCGTGTACTCCTCGCCCGAGTGCGGAGCAGCTGATAAGAGTACTCGTTATAAAATAATGCTAGTTATAAAAATGAGGAGAGATGAGAGACGGTAAAAAATAATGAAAAAATTACAAAAAATATCTTGTAAAAAAATTCCACTGAATTTTGTCCTCACAATTTCTGTGCTACCTGTTCGTTTATCCAGTTCCCTCCATTGCTTGTACTTACTTGCTCTATTTGTGCGAAGGGCGAAATGCGCTTATCACCTCATTTGGCTTATTGTCGGGAGGCGACAAATGGGATACGGTAACGACTCCCGATGATTTTAGGAAAAAAACGTCAGTGCGATTTGTTGACTTTGAAGAACAGTTAAGCATGCATTTCACGATTTGTTAAATAAATCCTTGAAAAATGAAACGAAGTTTCACGCATGAAAGGAATTGTTAACTACTCAAAATAAAACCTCGTCAGACTTAGTAGGAGAACAATCTAAAAAAAAACATTACGTTTTTGTTCATTTTTGGTAATCTATTTTATAATCTACTTAGCGAATTGTGAAACAGCTGCTTTTTACTTCAGAGTCTAGTGAGCATGAGAAATTATATCAACCGGAGGAACTGAGATGAACGATAAGGTCGTTTCTCATTGATGTATGGACCAAAAGAGAATTTAGATCATCATGTGTTCAAGGTTTCAGTACATCCAGACTTATATGAAAAGTCACTGAATGGATTCGTTAACGGAAGCCTTTCCACTTTGGTCGACTCCAATGAATGATTTGATAAATAAAAATTCAGAGACACTTTCAATGACATCTTTCCTCACTTTACAACCAAAATATCCAGATATTTCGCAAGGACTTGGATCGCCTTCGAGATAAAACGCAAATTTAACATAAACTGAATATGGTAGTAAAATCCTTTTATCACTTCACGACTAAAATCATCACAGAGATCCTTACGTACATAATGTTCTTAATTCTGCCCTATACCAGGAGAGTTGGTAACGGCTTTTTACCAGGCCACGCTTCTTTGGCGTACTTCTTCTTCTTAGGTTCGAGGGAGTAAAGTTCATTTGGCACAGCAACTTCAGGAATGGGTGGCACATCCGTCTGCATTTGACTTGGAGCCATTTCCACTTCTGGTGCTGGATTGGGAAGAGCAATACCCAGGCGAGATGTCAATGATGTCAGAGCTGTTGAGAAAGAATTGCTGGGGGTTGAGGGGGTGTATTGCTCCGGTGGGAGATCGTGGTAAAGTTGAGCGGCAGTGGGAGAAGGTTGAATGGATTTGAGCCGGTGATGGGACTCCTCGTGAAACGATATCAATCCCCCCTCTAATCTCATGCGCTATAAAGAACAAAACACATTTAATTAAAATTAAATTACGTACAGATGTGTCTAAAATAATTAATTATGTTATTAATTAAATTGGGATATTAAAATGCTCAACAGAAAATATTTGATCGCAGAAGTTGATAGAATTATAATCCTCTGAAGAAGTTATTGAAGTGGATTTTCCAATTTCTATAGAATTAGGAATTTCATTTTTTACTTTTTAAACATTTGTATGGCAAGAAAATTGAGCCAATAAATTGTTTACTTTGAGTCAAGATGAGATTTAACACCGGAGAATAATTACCTTGCTTGGGACGATAGTTGTGTGCACTAAATTTCTAAATCTTCCAACTGACGGATCAACGTCTTCTGGGTTAATAACTTCCTCATCCTCATTGAAAGTTATTCCCTTCTTCTTTCTCTTTCGATTGGATTTATGGGGATCATCGTCAGTTATTCCCAGCATTGATATACGACGGTTGTGAGCTGTATTGAACTCGGTTAAATTCTGAAAGATAATCAAGAAAAATCGTTGGTCAATTGCTAATTGAATGTTATTTTTCATTCTACCGTTTGTACAGCGATATTTTATGGGCACTTCGTATTGGTTTCTGACTTACGTCAAGTTCTGTTTCAGTTTCTGGTAATCCTAGGAGACCACCAGCTTCATTATCTTCTGACGACTTTTCAAGTTCCTCCATAATTCCCTTGGCACCAGTTTGAGGTCTCTCACGGATGATGTAGTACCTCGTCGATGCTCCAAAATGAAACGCACTGTCGATGGGTAATTGAGTGGGTTTTTGTCCTTCGAGTCTCATGTTTCCAATGAAAGTGCCGTGAGCTAATAAAATATTGAATTATTTATCAATTATGAGACAGTTTTTAGAGTTTTTCAGATTAATTGACACTCACTGCTGCCCAAATCGACGAGGAAGGCTCGATTCAGGTGTTTATGGTATACCAGAGCTGCATGAACTCGAGAACATGATGCGTGGTCAATGCAGAAGTCATTGAGTTGCTGATTGCGACCGAAGAGGTAACACTTCTTCTCATCAACCATCAATTTCTAGAAGAAAAACTGATAATTCTACAATTTGTTTCCAATAAAAATTTAACAAATTTCTTCTACACAAAAAAATATTAGAAATTGACTAATAATTTTGGAGTACTGTGCTACTGCTATTGAAACGACTACTCACAATTCATCAATTGATGCGACTTACCTGAATTAGTTTGTCGCCTTTCAAGACGTCAAGATGTAGACCCACTGGTGGCTTCCCAGCCCTGAAAAAAATAATGCTCATAAAAGAAAAGAATTCCCAACTACCTGAGACGTTAATTACGCCGCAATTTATTGAAATATCTTTGGGCTCCTGAACGATTTGGTTTATCTATTGTCCAAAACTCATTTCGTAAATGCATACTAATTTTGTCATATCAATTTCTATTTGACAATCTATTACAAACCAGCTTGGTACTTCGTAGTGGTTGGCCATTATTGATGAAAGTACTTCGTAATAGCACTTTATTCATACATTCATTTCATCTGGTTGCCATTTTTGTGAGAAAAAACATAGCCGAAACACAAAGTTAACCATTTAGCAGGAATAACTATCATAAGTTTGTTCCACTCATCACTCTCCACAATAACTTTCATCATGGCGAACTAAGAATCGTAGATTCTTGACGACAATGATTTTTCTCACCGGGCACACACGCCATCTTGTGAAATGAACTAGAAACAATTATCGACATCGGTGGCAATTACCCCACGACCAATCTCTACAATACCGACGCTCTTTTGATGATAGGTGAGGTAAGTGTAGACGTAAAGTACCGCTAAAATTAAAAGAAAAAGGAATTAAAAAAATGAAGCTGAGTTTGAAGAGCTACAGAGCATCAGATTAGCCTGACAGTTGATTAAAAATTAATTTCCATGGCTGAATAAGTATTATATAATAATACTGCAAAGTGACTGTTTCATGATAATTGAAAATAAAGAGGTTGACGCTTTTTGCAACAGCTCTATTCGTACTGTATTATACATCTATACAGTATGGTCTATCAATTTTGATTTTTTACAGAATTTCCTATATATATGTGTATATATATATGTAGTATTGTGCTGTTATGTATCGGTGTCATTACTGTGCTCTCGTTGTCTTTGCGGTTTGGCGACTTTGAGGGCCCTTTTTAGCAATTAGTGGCACAATACTGTCAATCTCTTGAAAACGATCCGGAGTAGCTTCCAATCTCCAACGGATTTGGGAAGCTGAGCTCATTTCCCATCGATATAGGGTATTTCGAAGTTTTTAAACTGATTTTTCGAGCCGTTTTTGCAATTTTTCTGAAATTCAGAAAATTACTTTTGCAATTTTTCTGAAATTCAGAAAATTACCAAAAAAGTGGTGAAAAATCATTTTAAAAATTTGGAAATAGCCTATATCGATGGAAAATGAGCTCAGCTTTCGAATGGCGCAAACCCCGAGGCGATAGGACTAATAGTTTTTGAGATATCGCCGAAAAAGTGTTCAGCCAGCCGAAAATCGCTAAGATCGGTGGGCCCCAGAGGTCAAAAGTTCAAAAGTCGAAAAAATGGGGAAAATCGAAATGTGAGAGGCTATATCGATAGGAAATTTCCTCAGCTTTTCAAATCCGTTCGAATTTTGGCGCTGGGCCTGATGGTTTTCAAGATATCGCCAATTTTCTGACAAAAATTTCAAAAAAGGGCCCTAAAAGTCGCTGAAGGGCTGAAAATATCCTGGAAGTGATTGCAAAAGGGC
>JAPYZM010001915.1:0-24331 GCA_030522845.1 Psyttalia concolor
TTTTTTTTTTTTCTCTCTCTAAATCAAAGCGACTGTAGTATTGTCGCAGTCAGGAGTTGATCGTCTGTGAGGAGTTTATCTCTGATTGGCCCGCCATCAGTCATGTCTCAAAGTCACAAATACGTGGACTCC
The DNA here is from genome assembly GCA_030522845.1 of Psyttalia concolor. Taxonomy (NCBI): domain Eukaryota; kingdom Metazoa; phylum Arthropoda; class Insecta; order Hymenoptera; family Braconidae; genus Psyttalia; species Psyttalia concolor. Next base: position 133 of record JAPYZM010001915.1, read on the forward strand.
CCTGTAAGCAGACCCATTGTATTTTTCAGTCACGAATTTAACTTTGTATTTTCGTTACGTACTAATGTGATTATTTAATTAATTAAAAGAGTTATGAAATCAACAATTTTCAAATTGTTTTGAGTTTAGAGTACCCGGGCGACCATCTCCTCACCGTTAACTACACTATTTAATTATTGAAAAGCAAGTATGTCATGCATTTGTAAAAGATAATTGAAAGAAATGAAGAATTTAGGGGCGAATTGGTGGAACGATGTAAACAGACTTTAGTTTTTTGAATGATGATATGCCAAAAATCTTGTAATAGGCTTGCTTATAGAATAAGTTTCACAAAAGGTCGTTACAAGAATTTCGCCATGTTTATAACATTGCGAGTTATTTTATAAAAATTGACATTGAAGTTAAAAGTTATTAACGACAGAGTAATAAAATGAACTATTTTCAATGCTCAATAACTCAGGATGGGTGTATGAATTGGAGCTATATTTGTTCCATTTAAAATAGCTTTTAATCGTGAAAAAAATGAATGTTGATATGAATCGTTCTACCACTTCCCCTGAGGAAGATTATGCCGAAATTAAAATAAGAATTGACCATATAATCCTCATCGAAAAGATTAGTACGACAATCATACCCATTTGTTTTTTGTTTTTTTAATTCTAGATAATTTCGTTTATTTATCCACTCGTACTTCATATTTGCTCACTTTCTTATTGATTAACAAATTCAAACAATGATTTGTCCCAAATAACAGAATATAATGAACTAGGCATAGATAATGCTCAATGTGTGCATATGCTATTAATGATTATTCGATTGAGACAAAAGAAAACATTCGTGACATTTAACATGACTTTTTAAGCGGCGAATTACTCCTTCTTCTGTCTGACAATAACTTTTACATTACAAGTCTTCATTTTTCATTCCTTCTCAGCCAATTCTCCAAAAGATATGAAAATAATCAATAATCAAAAGAACAGAAACAACGTTTTCTGGTCTGTTGACTAAATTCATCAGCAAAAAAGATAAAACGTGAGGAATATACTTGAATTCATACAAAAAATCCTCCTATGAGTTTCTCTCACACCCCACATCACACCACTATCAATTAATATTCTGATTGGAGATTTACATATTTGTTTTATATTTCAAATAATATTTTTTTTGTTTTTATTTATTACATTATTATTACCATTTGTTTTGCAATCGTTGGGTAATCCACGAAATGCAGGGAAGGTACGTACTCAAATATACAATGAATTAGCCTCACACACTCATATCAACATTTATTAATTTCATCTTCATCCATTGATAACTCAATCGTTTGTACAAAATCATTATACAGAGATGTAAATTCATTGATGAACATCCTTTTAGTCAATCAAGACCATTGTTATTTTTGTTTTTGTTTTTGTTTTTTTTTTTTTTTCTATAAAAAATGGAGGAAAAAAAAATCAGGATAAAAAAAGAGAGGGAGGGAGGGAGGGAGGGAGGGAGGGCACGTTCATTTGATGATTTTCAATGTAATGCAATGCAATGAATAATAATCCACACACTCACCGATTATTTTCTACTCTCAAATGTTTCAATATTTTCTCATCAGATGAACCTCACAAACTCGCAATTTGTTCTCACATCTTTCTCTACTCGATAATTATTGACTTACAATTTATTACTTATGAAAATAGTCCTGTTATTTTTATACTCGTTTGTTCATTTTCCCCCCTCAGAGTTACTCTCCCCTTCATTCGTCTTCAATTAATTATAAATGTAATTATTATTTTTTTCTTATTGATCCTCTAAAATTCGCACATCTTCCTCGCTCGTACTTCATTACGAAATAATAAAATTAAAAAACGAAGACGATTGAGATATTTATCTCAGATAATGAACTATTTGGTTTTACAACCAACATGAATTTTTATTTATTATTTTTATCAATAATGAAAAGGATTTTATAGTTGATTTGGTGTAAATGATTTCGAGTGTTTGCGTAACATAAGGAGGCTCTCTCCAACAATTAACGAGCCTGCATACTCTGTAGGCAGATCATTGCCTAGTTCAACTAGACGATTAAATAAAAATCTACGTGGACTTTATTAAGGCCATTAATCCCGTTGTGGGAATGATCGATTGTCGGATTGTTTTGTGAGCTTTTTAGTAAGAGTGTGCGAGAATCAAGTGCACTAACTAAATGTTGTGATTTGAGGATCCTTCATTGTCATTAGTTGACAAAATAATGAAAAATTTCTTAATGAAATGTTTTAAAATCGTTCATTAAACTGCTCTATGATAACATTTTCTCATGAAATATTGCAATCATAAAAATATAATAAGTTCACTGAATTTTTCCCTTCTTATTCAAACAATTAAAACTATAAATAGCACGAGAACTGAGTCCAATTAAATATACCATTAAAAAATATATTTTCTCTCGCCTCTTTCGTTATTCCAAAACCCAAGAATTCTAGAAAAGCTATTATTTTATCCTCAAAGAAAATCATTTTCAGAATATTCAGGCAATGAATTATCATTGCGTTATATCTTGTAATGAAATCAAATGAATTTTCATTAGTGTGATAATTTGAAGCTCGAAGGGATGAATTAAAGATGGCCATGAGGGATTATGTGTGAATTGTCGACGCGGGGCTCACAAAACATCTATCATTCCTCCATCCGATAGCAGACGATAACGGCCCACCCGCTGATCCAAGTCCACTGAATGGTAACAGACACACATTTGGCAAATTATTGTCTTTTATTCCTTCTGCTGTGTGTGTGATTCAATGAAGTGAAAGGATTATGTCGCTTTATTTATTTAGAAAGCAGTTAAATATATTATATGTATAAAAAATAGTGGAGGATCATTTGAAATTTTAGTCAGTTGGGAAATTAAAAAATGAGAGAACTGTCAAATGATCATAAATACAATACACATGCACGTGATCCTGCTCATGCTTAATGAATCAAACCATAACAAATGAATAACTCTTGTGTGACTAAAAAAAAAGTGATAAAAAAATCCTACGTGCTCATACGGTCAACGAAAACATAATGATAATAGAAAACACTGGGAATTGTGAGTCTGAGACGAGCAACTATTCCATTCATACACATGAATTCGTACCGCTATGATATCACAACATAATCATTATACAATACAATCAATTCGTTAATATCCAATATTTTTGGTGTTTTTTTTTTCTTTTCCGCGAAAATTTCATAAGAATTGAACATGCGCAAAAATCATTTCAATTCCACTTACAGTAAATTGCTCATCACACTTGTAATTCATCAGAGCCGAGGGCTATTTCGTGGAAATAATATCTATTCATTATTTAGGATAATATCCTTTGATTTCCCTTTGATTAATTATTCGTTTCAATTACTATTGTATTGCCACCAATCGTATTTGCCCATGCTCTGCAATCAATTCATTGATTTTGATCCCTCAAAATGGTAAAATTGAATTAAATTGCATCACAACATTCTATTTGTTCACTCTACAAATCACTCACACCATTTTCCCACCATTAATGAGATATTGAAATCCCAAATTTATAGTCAACAAAGCAAAAATAATAAACTCTGTTCCATATTAGTCTATTTAATTATTATCAGCAATACAAATCTTTACTAGTTGATTTACACTGAAGACAGTGGAGAGTGTGTCAATAACAAACATTTAATCGTTCCCTTCCAATCTAATAATAAGTAGATTCAACTAGTGCACATTGTACAGAGATAAACGACACTACTGTCACTGTCAAATAATAAAAAGAATTCTCTCAGTGATAACTCCAGTGGCTAAGGGTGACATAAAATTTCGAGGAAAATCATATCGTTTTTTTTCATTCTGAGTACAATGAATTCACGGAACGTTTAGAGTCAGTCTTAGAAACAAAAACGAAATAGGCAATTCGATCTAAAGATAGATAACTCTCATAACTCTCACGAGTATGAAATTATGTGAATGACACGTGCACCTTTTTATAGTATAAAAAAAATTGTTTTTTTTTTTTTTTTTTTTTTTAATCAACTACAAGTACATGCCTGAATCAGGGGGTTGCAAACAATGATTTCAGTTGTTTAATGATAATGAAAGAGAACATGATTTTTAAAACTAACAACAAATTCTTAAAAAACCTGAGGAATTTATTCTATTGTTGATTTATTATTATTATTATTATTATTATTTATTTTTTTTTTTTTTCAAAAAAGAAATGAAATAAAAATCATTCTCTGTGCATTAAACTCTGAATTTAATCGACGAGCGTGGGGTAAAGATAACAAGAGAGCAATATGAAAGAGAAAAAAAAGAAAAAACGTGTTTTGTTTGTGTAAACATGAGAAACAATCTGATTATGATAACCAGAGAAATAGAAGGAATTAACGAGCTGTAAAAACATATGAATCTTTTGAATTTAACAATTCTCCAGTCGATAAATCAATGAATCAACAGAAAACGAAAAGAAAATTAATGAATTTGTAGGTCATCAGGTATCTGCTGCCATTGGAAGTGATCTCGTTAATAATACATTGGAGGCATTTGAATCCTCACCACTCTGTTGATTTTTATCATTATCAGCCATGAGACTAGTACTGTTGTGTTGTTCTTGTTGTGGCTGTTGGTGATGTGTTGTACGGCTAATGCTGTGCGTTATTGATTGACGTTTAGCAACGAGTGATACTGAGAACTCACCTGATTCCCATCCGTCCTCGTCCCCCGTTGTTTCACATTCACTGCTGTCAGCCTCACTCGATTCACTCGGCGTCTCCTGTCCACTCATGCCTATTTGTACATCCGCCCTGGGGACCATTGTTGGTACTGTCTGGCTTATACCACTTCCTGTTACTTCCCACTGTCGATGCATGAGTAAACTCACCTGTAATCAAAATACTTTTATAATTGAGAGTTTCAAGGGAGTTTTAAATATCCAAAGTTTCTCAACAGACACTCAAATGAGAAAAATCAAAGAAATTTATTATGTAAAAGGTGGAAAGATGAGAAAATCTTGTTAGAGTGCTTGACAAGTCAGAAAGAGATCCCAGAAACGATCAAATATCGCATAGAGTTGAGTCATTGTAATGCAAGACCCAGTAATTTGAGTGGCTTATCTTATCCTCCAGTAGCTCCCGACAAAATAGCTACATTCTACAGCATAAATAGCCTACCTTAAAATCCGCACTATAAAGTTTATGATGTTTGTCTTTATGCGCATCGTCCAATCCCGATTTGTCAATAGCAAGTACCAGTGTCGGTGGTCTTGGCCCAAGACTCGCCAATGAACTAGTCCTCGCTTTTGAATGTGAAGTTACCATTGGCAATTCCATGGCAGTACCGTCACAGCTGAGTGCTCTTGTTGAACGTTCCACTGGTAATTCACCATTATCACCATACTCGGGCGGCAAGTAATCGCGTACAAAAAATGTATTGAACCAAAAATGGAACATTTTCTCCTGAATTAACATATGAAATTGAATTTATTTAGCAGAGATGGCCATTAATTAGTAGAAATAATAATTACTTACTTTTCTCTTCATTTTTGGTTTTTTATTAAAAAAATCTACACGAATGTCACCAGTGAGTGGAACATTGTGATCAATTGAAATTGATATAGACGGCATTCCTTTTCTAATTTCAATTGTTTCTGAATTAAATATTCGCTTCTCGGATTCCCATATCACAAAATGCAAATCTGGAATAAATTGTCATGATAAATTTGAGGAGAGTTGACAAAGGCAAATGATTTTAAAAAAACTTACAGCCTTGACCCCCATTAAATATTGGAACTGGATCCAACAGTATTTTACGTAGTATCAGGGTAACAGGTTGATAGCTCAAGCTCTCCTGTACTAAGGTAGCATAGTAGCCGACGTACCTCCTTTGAGAAGGTATCGTGACTCCCTTTCTGTCAGTTGTCCTCTTAGTTCCGTAAAAATTGAGTGCCTCACTGGCAGTGGAAAACTGCCTGGTATGGAGTAAATAACAGCACACCATCACCCCAGTTCTACCCTTGCCAGCTTTGCAATGTACAGCGGCAACATTTTTCCTGTCCTGCGACAGCCATCCGTGCACATCCTCACAGAAGGGCTTAATAAGCTCCAGTTTAGGTGGATTGTGGTCGGCAAAAGCGTAGGTCGCAACGCGCTGCTTGAATTTTTTGCAGTCATAGGATCTCTCAGAACAGAGATTATAAATTTTATAGTGATCCTTGTGGTAGGATTCTAAAAATTTAACCACATCGTCTATGTGATTTCTGTATACACCCTCAAGTTTTTCCGCAGGAAAACCCATTGCTATCAAATTATCCCTTATATCTGTCCAACAAAGATGGAGATGAAAATATAGAGATAGATTGAATTGAATTGAATTGAATTGAATTGAATTCTTTAATAATTCATCCGATGAAATTGTTTTATTTAAATCCAGTGACAACAGCTACTCACACGTGAGATCAAGGTCGAAGCCATCCTCAGTAAATCGTTTTCGTCGTTTGCTGACAAGCCCCTTGATGGGGTTCGTCATCTTCATGTTGCTGATAGTGTTGGCCATTGTCGACTGTTGTCCCCAATCCTCACATCCACCCTTAGTAAAGCCTACCTCCGTCTCCCACGATTTAACACTAATCGTTTCACCCACTTGCTCACCAGTCGTTTTAACCTGCCATCATTGTCTATTCCAATGTCATGGATTTTTTTTGGACTACTAGTACTAGTAATTTTTCAAATTCATTGGAACGTTACCTGTGCCCTGCGAGCCACGGCGTCACACGAGCCCAGTTCTGCTCCTCCCTGCTCCTCCAGACAAACATGGAGGGGTGTTACCGAAGCCGATATGTGCTCAGAAATCTTGTTATTCAGCCGATTGCTAGAGGGTCTTCTACAGGAAAAGCATATACCCATCAATGCGTGGAGCATAGGTCCTGGAAGTTTCCCATCTCGTTATCCATCATTTTGCCACACCGTCCTTCTCATAGCTCATAGCTCATACCTCATAGCTCATTATTAACTACAAGCTAGGATTACATATATATATATATATATATATATATACATGAATTCTTTGATGTTGATGAAACATCATTTCATCAGCATCAAGTACAATTTCATTGATTATTATTCTATTCTAAATTTATTAGTGAATTGGTAAAGCTACAGCTCAACTACAGTCGACTATGTCCCATCAACTCGATGTCTATTCAAATCGCCTACTTATCATAACCAGGAAAATTATATACCCTCTAATTCTCGCTGCAAGGCTTTACGAATTCACTTTTATTATTTTCAATCCTCAAACATATTGTATTTACCTTCGTTAAACCTCGATGCATCTCATCGTCATACTGGAAGTACAGAATAGTCCTTAGTGACGATGTATCACATTTTGTTACAAAATACGCCATATACGAAACGTTGCTGCAGAACGTCTGTAAAAGCCCCAACAAATCAAAACCTCATACGTTCCATTCTTGAAATTCTCCACTGACTAATGATGAAGCTGAATCTTAGAGGAGGAAAAAGAAAACCTTTCAGGCCAATTTAAAGATTTTCAAATGATTTTCACCCTAGCAAATACTCTGCTTGTTTCAGCTTCATCTAATAGACGTAAAGTTCCCCTGAACAAAGCCTCGACCGTTAAAAACCCTCAAATTAAAACACCACAAACCCCACTAGCTATAACCCAAACTAAAAGACCCCCTCATTGCAATTTTCATTGAAAATATCGTTTCGTGCAGCATGACACTCCCACTTTTTTCATGATAACTGCGATGCCAGTGAGTCTTGATCGTTCAACAAAATACTCGTCTGCTCATTGAAGCAAAAAAATGAAGAGAGAGAGAGAGAGAGGGAGAAAAGATCCCAAGGCACATGTTACAGTAACTGTTCCCCCATCACTGGGCCCTTGACACTATTTCCCTGCCCAAGATAACTAAAGAAAATTCCGAAAAACTTGCACTCTAACGTATAAAAAAAAAAAAAAAAACAGCCAATTACGAAAAGTTTCAAAACCCTAAATGTTTATGATACGATGTCAATTTCCATTGATAATTTGACGTTATTTCTTGTCGGCGAAGAATTTACCCTGCCAGTATTTGTAGAAAAACTCGAGAGAACGAAGAAATATTTCCGATAACAGTTTCAACTTGGAGACGCTGTCCACATCATCCACGCGTACACAATTCAGACAATTCTGGCAATCGCCATTCTTCTTCACTCGTCTCCCTTGCACCACCATCTCCCTTAAGTCCACAACAGTCCCGTAAGATTTTCAGGAGCAAAATAACACGATAAATTTGTGAGTAAGGCTGCACTGCACTTCCTCTCCCCGCCCCAGTGGAAAAAATGACTTTTAAAGACGAAAAAAAAACAATGGAGTGAGACAGATCACTCACACAATGCCTTTGACACGTGAAAAATCTCACCAACACAATGCCCCAAACGCAGGTGTGTTCTCACTCTGGCGGTCGTTTCTTTATTAAAGAAGGGAGAGGATGAAGAATCGAGAAGGAGGAGGAGGAGGTGGTGGTGGTGGTGGTGGTGGTGGTGGTGGCGGCGGAAGAAGAGGAGGAGGAGAGAGAGGTGGAAGTGGAGGAGGCGGAGGAGGCGGAGGAGGGGTATCACACCCCTAGGGGTATATCCACTTGATGATAAAAATCCAGAGTTCTTTTAACAATTTGAGAAACCACCGACGAATACAGAATAGACAGAATGAGATATACATAGCATGTAGATGAGTAGAGAAAAATGATGAAAAGAGCGAAAAGTCACGCTCAATTAGCGAACGGAAGTACTCAGAGTAGCGTCCATCTCAGGCACGTTTTTTTCCTCTTTTTTTTTCCGAGTGTTCCCTCCCTCTCCCTCACACACACTCGCTTTGGCTTTGATTTAGTTTGGTAGCCCCCTCCGCCCCGCGCTTCCTTCTCAACATTCGTTCGAAAAAAAAAAAATATCTTTACTCTACATTTTAGGGTGAAAAATTCATTTTTACTCTTTATACTTGACGCACACACATGCATGAATAAAAACTACACTCACTTGTTCTGTTCACTCTCTCTCTCACTCTCTCTCTCTCTTGGTCGGTTGCCTTCCCCCCCCCCCTTTCAGCCCTCTCAAACGCTAAAACTCTCTCTCACTCTCTCTTTCTCTCGTTCCCGTATTATCCTTGATATCTCACTCACTTTTTTCTCCCCCCACACCACATGAAACCTCAACACTTGCTTGTCTCTATGGGTTGGTTATATATCACAGTATCATACACGCATTATGCTCAACACGTTTTTTTTTTCTTCGACGTTTTCTCTCTCTCTTCATTCACGATTGGCTGATTGTTTTATCACTTTTGGAATTATTTTTTCGAGAAATTTAGGGATGAGTTTAGCGGATTTACTGAGAATTTGGGGAGAATTGCAAACACGGAGAACACCACCGGCCCTGCGGCATTACAAGGGAGGGCATGGGCTTTGTCCTAGTCTGTTACGGGGCCTCGCGGCTTTCAGGGAACTGCCGTAATTTGGAGAGGGGGGGGGGGGAGGGGGGAAGATGAGAAAGCGAGGGTGGCGCCATCCGGCGGACTATACTTTTGCGCATAATCATGCGCATGCTCAGTGGAGTGGATAAAAAAGGGGGGGGGTGGAGCTTTTTGATGAGAGATGACGCTGGAGTGAGGTTCTGCGCGGAGGGAAGAAAACAATTAAAGTGTTTAATCAATTGTACGAGGATTGACAGATTTTTCATTAATTGGTGTTTTAAAGTTATATTTGTGAAGATGAGAGAATCTATTGAGGGAGTGTTAAATGAACTGGGATGGAATGATGGTTTCAGGATCCCTGTGGCTAATGAAGAGAATAAACGACTGGAGGAGATGGTATATTTTTTTTTCTTGATAAATTTGGTAAAATTATTAAAAAATGCAAAAGAAAAAAAAAATAGAGATATTAGAAATATTTGTCACTTGCTGGTATATTAATTTCAAAATTAATTTATTTATCTCGTTCCACCAAGTCTAGCCGAAAATTTAATTGTTGTACAGATGGAGAAAAAAATTAAGGAAAAGAAGCAGTTAACGGAAGAGCTCGCTATAAGCGAAGATAGAATTAAATCTATTGAAGAATACATCAGCAACGTGAGAATTGAACAGGAACATAATCAAAAATTGTTAACAGCGTATGCAGCCCAGCATAACGCTGAAGATCACATTTTCAAGCTCTCCGAGCACGAGGAATCGTCGACGACGCAAGAGATCCGAAATTTTGAGAGAGAAAAGACGAATTTGGAGGGAAGAATTGCTTTATTGAAAAAACAACTGGGGTATCTGGAGGAGAAATTGAATAATTCCGAGAAAGCTGTCGCTTTGGATAAGAGCAAACTTGTGCAGTGGAAGGGAGTCTTAAATAAAGAAGAGGAGGATGAGGGATTGCTTGAGAGGTATAAGAAATGTGATGCCAAGGAATTTAAGGTGAGACTGAGAATAATATATAAAAGGACAAAAGTATTAAGTAATCCATTAGCCTAATGAAACATCGTCATAATTAATGTTTTACAGAGTTTAGAGTTGAAACGACAGAAATTAATTGTAGAAGCTGACTCCCTAAAATCCTTAGTTCTTCAAACGATGAATGAGATCTGTGAAATGGAAATAATACTCGAGAGAACAGCCCAATTCTACGTTCAGGCCCTAGAGGAAAGGGGTCAATTGATTGGTAGATGGTCACAGAGTCTCTTGGTACTGCGTCAAAGAGACGGAGGAATTCATGAGATTCTACGAGAGATCGAGACACTTAAGGAGATAGGTAAAGAAAAGATATCGACTTTATCAAAATCTCAAGATTTTCTGGAGAAACAAATATCTGCGAACCAACAACTAGAGGAGTTGATCCGCCACCTTGAGAAGAAACTATTTTTCGATAAAGAAGAACGTGGAAAAGTTATAGAGAACAATGCAATGTACGAATTGGAATACCAAATGAGGAAGAAATCTCTGGAGGAATTTTATCGCCGCTCCCAACGACTGAAATCCGAACTCAAAGTGACGCATATTTCGCTGGAGAATAAAAGGAAAAAAATCATTGACTGGAAGGGACAAATACAGGAGATTAAGGTTACCATTGGTGGAGTTGAGGATCAGAACTTGAGCGCAACTGATCGTCTCAAGCAGCTGGAGGCGATGCTGGATAGTGAAGAGAAGAGAAAGTGCAGAATCGTCAAGGAAACCAAGCAATTCCAGGATTTGATTTTACGTACTTCAAATAAAATAACGCAATTGGAGGGTGACCGGAAATCCCTGAATATTCAATATAATGGAGAGCTTAAGAAACTCGAGATGTTTGGGGTACATCAGAGACGCGAGGAGCAGCGACTGCAAGAGAGAAAGGAAATGAGCAAGAAATTGGATTTCGAGATCCAGGAGTGCGAGATGAGGTTGGGAAAAGTGGGACCGAATCACTTGAGCCAAGCAGAGATGGAGCGAAAAGTGAAAGTGATTGAAAAGCTCCAGAAAAAGTTGGAGGAGAAAATGGAAGTGGCGAAATTGTTGCAGTCGCAGGCGATGAATTTGGAGAATGAAGTGAGAAAAATTCAGGGAAGCTTGAAGGGGGATAACGAGGAGCTGGCAAGGCTGAGGAATAAAAAGCAAGATATGGGCTCGACAATGGAGGGCGGGCAGAGGCAGTTGAAGGCTGCACAGAAGATAAATGAGGAGAACCAGGTGATGGAGAATATTTTGGAGTTGAGGGTGACTCAGGGCGAGCAGATAATCAAGAATATTGGTAATTATACCAATATCGATCGTTCTTGTTTCCTTCTTTTATCATCCCCAGTCACTTAATGAGCCCATGAAATTTTCATTAATTGTTAATTCATAATTATGGATTATGATTATCATCATTCTTGCAGGAAGCAAACTTCATAATTTAGAAAAATACCGTCTTCAAATGGATTCAGCAATGAGGGAAAGGCTAGCTGAAATAAAACTGCAAAAGGAAGGATTCAATCTGGAGAAACGAGTGGTGGCTTCTCAATGTTTAGAGCTGCATTCAGCGATAACTGAAAGACAATCACGGATGCAACATCTCCAGGCCCGTTACGACAACATAATTGCAGCAATGGGAAGTAATGAAGCAAATGGGGGGGTCCCCATCACTACCACATATCTCAAGATCTTGAACGCTCAGGAGAAAGCAGAGCTTCAGCAACAGGGAGACGCACTCGATGCAACAATTCGGAGGGCTGAACAGGAGATAAGAAGCATGGAGAATACTCTAAGGATTGTTAATGCTTGTAATGACAAGTATAAATCCTCGCTGGCTATCTCTGGGGACAAAGAGATCCCGACCGAAGTACAGAGAAAACAGTTGGACGAGGAGATGTTTGGGGCTCTTGCGCAAATGAAACTAAGGCAGATTGAGTTGGAGGAGGTAGAGGAGGAGTATCAGCGGATGAAGGAGGAGATCAATCGACTGCTGGAGAATCTGAAGGAAGCTAAGGGGGAAAGGGAACTCAAGTTGAGGTCTGTTGGAATGGTGGAGAGACAAGTTAGCGAACAAAAGGAGAGAATCTCCAGGGCTGAGAAGGGCCTGAAAAAATTGTATAAGGACATTCAGAGAATGTGCGAGAATGCCGATGATGATCGGATTCTTTTACAAGAGGTGAGCTTTTCATTTTACTCATTAATTATTATTATTATTATTATTATTATTTTCATTGATTTTTATCATGAATGAGTTAGGGCTCCGATGAAATATTTTCATAGTAATTTTTCTCCGTCATTCTACAGAAAGATATTGCGACTAGAGAACTTCAAGAACAAAATTTTATTGCACTTCAACGAATCACTGAATTCACTATTCGTCACGTTGAGGCAGAGATTTACGTGAAAAAATTACTCACATCTAAGAATATTACTCTTCCTTGTACTCAACATTTGCTGAAACCATCTGCGAGTCCGAGCTTGTGTGACAGCACTCAGAGTTCTATGGCTTCATCGGAGAGGAGTAGATTGACATCCATGAGGGAGAGTACAAGTAAGATTCAGAATATTCCTTCTGAAATGATTATTCAAAGTCATATTATTTACGATTTTTTTCATCTTGATTGAATTATAACCTTTTCTTGATAATTCATTTTCTTGTCGGCTTTCCAGTTGGCGGAGGAGCTAAATCGTCGAAACGAATTTCTTATTCGAGCCAGCAAACATCTACAAATCGACAATTATTATTGAAAAAGAAATATATATGAAAAAAAAAAAAAAATGTTATGAATCTATTTGCTATTAGTATTATTCCTTACCCTAATGTTTCTCCAGCTCCACAGTTGTAACTCTGAGATTTGTCCACAACTGTAGTCTGGAATAAGAGCACCCACCAAATCGGTAATCGGAAGGTGCTGTGTTCGTTTCCCGGTCCAAGAATATCCGAATTTTTTCTTCAGTTACTTGTGTTACCTATCAAAGATCCTTTCCATCTATTAGTCTCCTGTCCTACCAGCAAAAAAAGCGGAAAACATTCATCTCAATCTACCCAATTCCAAAAACTATTGTAAAAATGTTACAACTTGTTCATCTTAAAGAAGGATGATATGAGGGAGATGCTTTCCCAATGATCCAATGATTGTTCACGATTTTTCCCTCGCGTCTAGGACTAAGCCAAAGGTCATAGGGGCCGTTGATCATTATTTTCTTCGTGGTTTATCGATGTGTCACATTTCGCCATTCATCTGCGGCAAATAGACCTGTAGCCAATTGAAGCAGCCGGTCATCGTGTCTTCCCTAAAATAATCGAAATCAGTAGGTCAGAGGTCATTATCATATCAATCAAGAATCTCTTTTCATTCTTTAATACAAGTGTTACATTTTGACGGCTATTATCAGCATATATCGAGGTAAGAATTTTCAATGAAAAATTAATTTCTAAATGTATTCCTAACCTATAAACAGAAAATTTTTATCCAAATCAACAACATCAATCCACAATTCCAGATGTCAGAAATTAGCCTAGTCTCGAATAATAAATGCTTTGGGGGATGGCAGAAGGTCTTCTCTCATGAAAGGTATAAAAAAAAAATGAAATTTAAATCGTCACTATCTCAGGACAAGTTACGTTGCAGTCTATAAATCTTAATAATTTGGAAATATCATGAACTAGATTATTTAATTAATTTTGGTTATTTGGGAAATTTTGGGTAGCTCCGAATTAAAGTGCAAGATGAATTTTGGAGTTTACCTGCCACCGCAGGCAGAATTTGACTCCCTTCCAGTAATCTACTGGCTCTCAGGGCTCACCTGCACCGAGCAAAACTTCATAACGAAGGCTGGGGCACAACGTTGTGCCGCTGAGCAGGGGGTAATTCTGGTGATGCCTGATACGAGCCCCAGAGGCGAGGATGTCTCTGATGACAAGGAGTACGATCTTGGGCAGGGCGCGGGATTCTATGTAGATGCAACTCAACAGCCATGGGAAAAACATTTCCGGATGTACAGTTATATCACCAAGGAATTGCCACTTTTAGTGAATGACAAGTTTCCAGTTCTGCCTTTACAGCAATCAATTATGGGACACAGGTGATAAAAAACAAAATGATAATTTCAATTTTTACATAGCTTTCTAAATATAAACATTAGAGAATCCCTGAAAATTGATTTATGATGATAATTTTTGTTCTGCAGTATGGGAGGTCACGGAGCTCTAATTTGTGCCTTGAAAAACCCTGGAATGTATAAAACTGTTTCTGCATTCGCTCCAATCAGTAATCCGATGCAGTGTGACTGGGGAACGAAAGCCTTCTCTGCTTATCTCGGGCCAGATCAGGAAGCCTGGAAACAGTGGGACGCCACGTGTCTTGTTAAAATCTACTCAGGCCCCCCCTTGGATATTCTAGTGGATCAGGGAAAAGCCGACAGTTTTCTCCAGCAGTTGCTTCCCGAAAATCTTCTCGCAGCCTCCAAAGACGCTGGAGTAACACTCATCCTCAGAAACCAAGAAGACTATGATCACACTTACTTCTTCATTTCGACTTTCATCGAGGATCACATCAAGCATCACATCAAATACCTCAAGAACTGAATAGTATGTCAAAGCTCAGTGGGGATTTGTTTTATTCTTCAATATACGCATGTTTCCAACAACATTTACACTTTATACAAGACAAAATAATACGCATTAAAAGCAAAAATATTTTTCATATTTTTTACAATTTTATTTATCGATTGATTTGGTGAGTTCTTATGATGAGAACCCACGAGTTATTTATTATCTTAATTAGACAAAATTGTACTGACCGGGATTACCGAGATTTCTTTGAATCACGAAGATTGTGCCAAAACATCAATATAGGCTCCCGTTTCTGCCAGATATGAGCAGAACCCCATGTATGCCAGAATCTGTGGTAGTTTTTATTTTTTTCTTTTTCCATTATTAAGAATAATTTTAAGGAGATTTTGCAACAGGTAATACTTACATTCCCCAAAAAGCGCCTCCTAAATGAGCTGCATGATCGAAAAACTTCCATCTAAGGAGGCAACCAAGGGTATCCATAGCTAAAAGCCCTTTAAGGGCCTGAATTAAAAAAAAAAAAAATCCATGTACAATAAGTAGCAACATGGCACACAACTTGTCAATTGAATTACTTACATAGCCAGCCGTGAAACCAAACATTGGCAGAAACACAATAGCAACTTTCAAGTCTGGATACTGCATACAAATGTATGCGACTGTTCCCATAATTGCTCCAGACTAAAAGAAAGTGAAAAAAAATTTTCAAGTTAATAGTATTGATGTTAAATTGCATTAAACTTACAGCACCGAGTGATAATCCAGGTAGACCAAGAGCAGTTTTGTACAGATGACTAGCTAGATTAGCAACAACTCCACTCGTCAAATAAAGTGCAACAAATTGCTCTCGTCCTAGTGTGGGGATAGCCATTGTACCAAAGCTGTATAGAACATACATGTTGACACCTAAATGGAGTGCAGAGCTGTGCG
This sequence comes from Psyttalia concolor, assembly GCA_030522845.1. Lineage (NCBI taxonomy): Eukaryota > Metazoa > Arthropoda > Insecta > Hymenoptera > Braconidae > Psyttalia > Psyttalia concolor. Next base: position 16,110 of record JAPYZM010001915.1, read on the forward strand.
AAAATGTTGAGAGCAGCATTGGCCAACAAACCACTTCTAAATGTCAAAACAAGTTCAATAATGAATTGATTAGATGGACAATAATTTTGTTATTCTTTGGAATTTAATAGGTTTACGTACTGGAACCAGGGTTTGAGCAAAAGTATTGAATCATTGTATTCTTTAAAGTTGGTATCCTCCAACCAAGGAAGACAATTACATTTAAGAAACATATGGGTGCGAATACACGTTGACTCTCTGATAGCCCCCGCCACCAAGCCTGCAATTCTCCTCTCCAGCCAGTTTTCTGCGAATCATCATATGAAAAATAAAATAAAAGCTTTTTATATACATGAAGAAACTTGGAAACGTACATTAACTCTCCACTGCTGAAATCGATTTTTTACTTTGTATGCATGACTCCGGACTCTCTCGTACTCCCATATTGTTGCTCCAACGTGTACTGCACCTCCAAACTAAAATATGAATGGACAAATTTTGTCAACTGACGATAATCGTCGCCAATACCGAATAGTATTACTTTATATTATTTAATTTCATTTGATTTTCATTGGGAATCTTAGTTTTTTCCCCTCAATATGACTCGTCCCCGGAGCGGCTCTCAAGAAAAATAGACCTACGAGAATAGTAAAGCCTAGTGGTTTCCACAGTTGTCTTCCAGCCGCCAGTTCACCTCCTGCATTTAATTCCGTGAGTGCGGAGCGCTCACTGGCCCTCAGTCTTTTAAACCCCCTGGTCCATCTCGTATTGCTGCTGCTCCTGGACACCTCCAGCACTCGATGCCCCTGTGCCCTGAACAAGCTGTAACAAAAAAAAACACCTCAAAATAATGATGCAATGCCGTATAACCTTTCATTTCAATATATGCAATGATAATCTCCCAAAAGTTGATGGCACACATACCACCTGCCAGGGCTCTCCCCGCACCACAGGAGCGTTCTCAACGCCATGATTCACGATTTTTTTCACGTGTATCAGTAGAATAATCATCACTTGGGGAAAAACAAAATATTGAAAAGCCCCCCTTCCCAGTAATAAAGTGTTTTCTGTTCCCGTAGTTTGTAGTTTGTCTCTGGTTGCCGGGTATATATGCCTGAACAGGCTATGTACGCCATACCACAAATCACACAACCTATATACAATCGCGCGCAACATATATACCCTTGTGTGTTTATAAAAAAAAACATGACGTGCTGATGGGGGCGCCATGACAGTTATCAATAGTGGCGGCCTCTTGCGGTCGGTTCATTGACTTGTATTTATATAATATATGAGTAATCAACGGTCGGTAAATCACGACCAATAGTGGTGCATAATGTGTGTGTGTGTGTGTGTCCAATGATTCTTCGGCAATGGCGTCGATGGTGATTTCAGTGCAATTCCTTGGTCAGTCCCTTTGATCCTCCTTCGCTCCTAAACACGTTTAACAATAAATCATATGTATAATTTTAATAGAAAATGATCATTGAAGAGCATTGAAAACATCAACTAGTATCATTTTTATCGTACCCAGGGATTCACAAATGCACACCATTTGAGGAAAGGTTATGTACGTTCTCTCACTAAAACGTCAACACAAAAACGAAAAAATAAATAATAAAATAATTGATAATCATAAATTTACCGACGATAAATTTACCTAAATGATTTTACATTGGTGATATGTGATATATTGGTGTGGTGTATTAATGAATTAGTGATACAATGATGGGGATATTGTATGAGAAAAGGCCCCTGAAGAGACCCAGACTGGGCCCACCAGATGTTTATCCCCAGGAGCCGAAGCAGAAGGAGGACGAGCTGACCTTAACAAATGTTAAACACGGATTTGCCACCACTACCTCCTTGTCCGATGAATTTGGAACAGCCAGACATTGCAATGTCACGGCTGCAAAGGTGGGTGCTTATTTCAACGCGATTCTAGCTAAGAAGGAGGAGCTGGCGACGATGCCTGACACGGGAAGAAAACGACAGCAGATGAATACCAAGGATAATTTCTGGCCCGTCACTGCCAGGACCAAAAACCAGATTGAAACGTGGTTCAAGGATTTATCGGGCTGCAAACCTCTAGTGACTCTTGCCAAGAAGGCTCCGAATTTCAATAAGAAGGAGGAAATTTTTATGACTTTGTGCGAGTACCAGGTGCCCATGCTGAGGGCCGCATGGTTTATCAAATTGAGCTCTGCCTATACTGTCGCTGTTTCGGAGTCAAAGTTGAAGAAGAGACAATTGCCGGATCCTACGACAGGTAAGTCTACTGTAGAATAAATCTCTTGAATTGAAATTCTCAACTCAATTTCATCTCATCATATCCTCCTTTTCAGAATGGACGGGCACTTTAATAAAATTCCTCAAAGATCAGCTCTCAAAAATAGTTGAGTATTATCATTCTGGCAATCCAATCATCCACCACCCTTCGACGACACCTCCAACCATAAATGGTTCCGGCAGCTCCTCCAACAGCAGTACAACTCCCACCGGTATGTCAAATAATCCTCCTTCTTCATCATCGTCGTCGAATCAGAATCTTACAAGCACCGCCTCCACCACCACTACTACCACCACCACCACCACCACTACTACTACCGCCACTACCATGACCACCACCAGCACCACCACCAACGGTAGCACCACGGCCAATGGTATCCCGTCGATGAACCCTTCAACGCCCAACTCCACTCAGCAATCGACTACGGCTGCGGCTGCGGCTGCGGCCGCAGCTGCGGCTGCCGCTGTGGCGGCAACTGCAGCTGCAAATGCTGCAGCAGCGGCAGCTGCTGCCGCTGCTGCTGCTGCTGCCATCCCGTCGATGAACGATGAGCATAGGCAAGCACTGAAACAGTGGCATTACTGCGTTCAACTGGCAAAATACATGTTCGAGGAGGGTCTTCTAGACCGCCAGGAGCTTCTTCAATGGATCCTCGAGCTATTGGATAAAATGCGTTCTTCTCCCTCTGAGGATGGTATCCTGAAATTGCTACTTCCCTTGGCACTCCAATATGTCGAGGAGTTTGTACAGTCAGAGCTCTTGGCTCGCCGTCTAGCCTATGTCTGTTGCAGAAAGTTGGCTCACATGCTCAGCAACATTGACATGCATATCTCCCCACAGAGTCCCATAATACCTGGGATAAAAAATGAAAATGGAAAGGAATCAAACCCTTTGATTCCCCACGTTCAGCCAATGCCCAATCCGTTGGCAATGGCCTTCAATGATTATTTGTCGTGTCCACATCACAAAGGAGTTATCTACTCTCTTTCAGCTATAATTCAGGTGATAATTTTGGAGTGTCCAACCGCTCTTGTCTGGAATAGCGTTGGCGAGGGCAAAGCTCCCTCAGTACTGAACGGTTCCCCCCTCGACTATCTCCCCTGTCCCCCAGCCTCTCTCCCCTGTCCCCCCTCGACTTCTTGTAATCCAACGATGCAACAGTTGAGAATCGCCCAGGAGAATATCAGACTGCGTTCCCAAGCAGCCGAGGGAAGATGGTCCTGCGACAAATGGCAGCAGAGTTCAGCTGGTATGACAACAACAAGAGTCCTAGCAGCCCTGGATGCCCTGGATCGCCACAGTTTCGATCGAATGGATGCCAACAACTCGTTGGACACTCTCTACTCCAAAATATTTATTCCACCTCCAAAGGAGACAACTAATAACGAGAGAGAACAAACTAAGACTGAGTATACTCCACAGCAGGACTCGGCAGTTGTTAATATTTTGTGTGAATGGGCGGTGTCTGCTGAACGCTGGGGTGAACACCGAGCAATGGCTGTTGCCAAACTATTGGAGAAAAGACAGGCTGAAGTAACTGGTGAGAATAATGACGATAATGACAAGGACAGTGTCTGCAGTAATGGAAATCCCCCAACACTCCCCATCTTCCAGCCACTACTGATGAAATTCTTGGATACTGATGCACCTATTCAGGACAACTCAACACCCCAGACTAAGGCACAATTTACAAATTTGGTCCATCTCTTCTCGGAATTGATTAGACACGATATATTTTCGCACGACGCCTACATGTGCACCTTGATATCCCGAGGGGATTTAATTCAAGGTCCAACAGCTAGTAAACCTGGAACTCCAAACAATCGAGATCCTATGGATGAAGACAGTCTTTTTCCTGGTATTGATTTAAAGCCTCCGACAAAGCTAGAGGTCTCTGATCATGGTAGAATGGATCTAGATGACTCGAAAATCGATGACGATCTTGACAAACTATTGCAACACATCAAGGAGGATCAGCAAAACAGTATGGATGCTCCAGATAGTCCCAAAGATGACCTCGGTGGCCATTCCGCTGAAGGATTAGAAACAAAAGCCCCCACGAGTCCCAGTCGCCATCTCCTCTACACAACTCACTTTCCACTACCACAAGATGAGTCCTGCAGTCAACACGACTGCAACCAGCGACACGTACTCCTTTACGGCGTGGGACGGGTCAGAGACGAGGCACGACACGGTGTTAAGAAGATGACGAAAGAAGTGTGCAAGCTTTTTGGTAAGAAATTCAGTATTGATGTGGCTGAAGGTGGAAAAGTGAAAAAACATTCTAGGAATGAATTCAACTTTGAAGCAATTACACAAAAGTTCCAGAACCTGAGTTACTTTGATCAGCACGTTGTCACTTGGCAGTGTGCGACACAGGTAATTGAAATGTTGAATGTCTTTGCACTATCGGGATCCTCTTATCTACCTGTCCAAGAGCATGTAGCATTTCTTTTTGATTTGATGGAGCTCGCCTTGAATATCTATGGACTTATAGATGTCTGCATTCAAATACTGAAGGAACTTCCCGAAGTAGAGTCTCAATTGGCATTGAAAAACAGTCAACTTATGAGAAGCTATACCACTAGTTTAAGCCTCTACGTGGTCGGAGTTTTGAGAAGATACCACTGCTGTCTCCTTCTATCTCCAGAGCAAACAACAGCTGTCTTTGACCTTCTTTGTAAAGTTGTCAAGCACGTATCTAATCCCAGTGATTGCAGTTCAGCTGAGAGGTGTATCCTCTCTCAATTGTACGACCTCTACTCCTCGTGTTCATTATTAAAGACTAAACCTCACGGGGTGGAGGCTTTCAGCAATGCTTACCCCAAGATTAGAGCAGCATTGTACAGTGCAGTGCAGCTGACCTCCTCCAATCATCCCTACAATTCTCAATTTATGATTGACGTATTCAACAGCCCCCGACGTGGTGGCAAGATCGAGCCACAATGGGCAAGATCGCTAAATGAAACACCCGCTAATAGATACAGCTTCGTGTGCAATGCAATCGTTGCAGTTTGCAATGAAACTGATAATGACAAGTTGAATGAGATTGCAATTACTTGTGCCGAATTGACTGCCTGCTGCAATGCTCTGAGTGCCGAGTGGCTGGGAGTATTCAAGGCCCTATGCTGCTCGGCCAATAGCTTTCCCTTTTACATAGATGTCTTGAACCAGGTTGATGTACAAGACTTGAGCATTCATAATTCCCTAGCTGTATTCATTTCGATTCTCATAGCAAGACACTGCTTCAGTCTTGAGGACTTTGTCCTTCATATCGCTTTGCCCTCTTTGGTAAGGGCATGCAACGATGGTAGAGGGGATGCTGATACAGAGTCAGAGTCGAGGGGAAGATTGACGTGTCATTTGGTGTTAAGGCTCTTCAAGACTGTGGAATGTCCTCAGCCTTCTTTGTACTCTGTCAGCACAAGTCCTCATCCTCTACCCAGTGGCAATCCTCGGGGCTACAGTATAAAGTTGAGCTGTGATCGACATCTTTTGGCTGCAACGCACAATAATATCAGGGTGGGACCGGTTCTAGCAGTTTTGAAGGCTATTCTGGTGGTGGGGGATGCTACAGCGGTTAAGCAGCCACCGAAGAAGCCCGATATACCTTTAACGCATTCGGGCAAGGGAACCGGTCCAGCGAGTGTGGGAGGAGGAGCTGGGGAATTGTCCATCAGTCATATTCTAGGGACCAGTGATATCCTCGGCGGTGGGGACGACCTTGGACTAGACTTGGCGATGTCATCTTCGAGTAGCAGTGCAGGAATTACTGAAAATGTCAAAGGATTGAGTGAATTTGCTCAACATGTGCTTAGACAAATCTGCAGTCAGGAGTGGGTCTTGGAGAAATGTTTGCACAATCCTGAAGAGCTATTTCACGTAGAAATGCTACTGGATAATATGCTATCGGCGAAACAGGCGCAACGACTTCTACACATGATTTGCTATCCTGACATTTCTCTAGATGCTTTTCATGATCAGCGAACTCACATTACCAATATTCTTGAGACCTTGGAGCAATGGAGCTTGAGAATGTCGTGGCTTGATTTGCAATTGATGTATAAACAGTTTTCACCAGGCTCCAGTGATTTGTCCCAGTGGCTGGATACAGTTGCTAAAGCGGCAATCGATGTCTTTCAATTGAATAATCCGACCAGTAACAAGGGAGATAAGAGATCTGGATCTATTTGGTTGGTAGCCCCATTAGTCTCAAAATTACCGAGTGCTGTACAGGGGAGAGTGTTGAAAGTTGCTGGCAATTCCCTAGAGTCTGGTAACTGGACAAAGCCCGGTCGTGAGCGACGTTCAAAGTCCCCCTCTCTCTTTAACCATCAGCCTTTTCTCTCTCTCGTCCTCACATGCCTCAAGGGTCAAGACGATCAGCGAGAGGGTCTCCTGACCTCCCTCCACTCTCAACTCTCTCAATTTCTCAACACCACTAAAGACGAGAAGAACCCCATTGGCTCCGAGGATCCAAAGAGCCGAGAAATCCTACAGGACGCTCTACAGTTACGTTTTAGCCTCGTCGGCGGTGTCTTCGATACAATTCAACGCAACACCACCGTCACCATTGACTGGGCGATCCTCCTCGTGCAGTTGGTGAGCTACGGTGTAATAGACCTCAACAATAACTCGGAACTCTTCACAACAGTGATCGACATGCTAGCAACTCTCATCCATTCCACATTAGTCTCAGACTCTCAATCCGAAAAGGATGAGAATAAGAAGCATTACCAGAATCTCATGAAAAAACTGAAGAAAGAATTGGGCGACAGAAACTCACAGAGTATCCAGTATGTTCGTCAACTTTTACCACTGCCAAAATTAACAATGGAAGTCATTACCTGTGAGCCCGTGGGCTCTCTAACTGACACTAAAGGAAACAAAATTGCTGGCTTCGACAGTATTGACAAGAAACAGGGCCTTCAGGTCTGTGATCACCAGAGAATCTCGGCGTGGGAGCTCCTCGAGGGCCACAAGAACCCCGCACCTCTTTCCTGGACATGGTTCCGTGCAGTCAAGATTGAGCGAAAACCCCTCACCTATCAAAGCGCTCACAAACTCTTGCGCTACCACACCCACAGTCAGATCAGATCAGCTAATCATTATCTTGATCCTCCGCCTCTACCCCCCGAGGACTTGGAGCCTGATAAAAAGGAGAACGAATCTGGAAAGGCTGACACTCCCATGAGCGTTGATTCTCCCAATAGACTCGGCGGACCTATTGGTATTAACACTGGTAGTGGCAAAGGCAAAGCAATGAAAGCTCCACGAAGGCATAGACGTAATAAAGCAGCAACACCAACAGCTCCAATTCCCCAGCAGATGCCGCAGGTGCCGCCTATGCAGCAGATACAGGCTTATAATCAACAGACACAGTCTCAACCGCAGCCTCAGTCACAGGCCCAACTACAACCTGGTATGTTCACTACCGGGGGAGCCCAACAACAGCAGCAGCAGCAACAACAGCAGCAGCAGCAGCAGCAGCACCTCAGCAGTATAGCTACGGTCAGCAAATGGCCCAGACTCCAGTTGCTGGACCGAGGTATGATCGTCCCGGAATGAACAATCAGTCCAAGCAGGCTTTATCCAATATGCTGAGGCATCGGCTACCAAATCAGTTTATTGGAGGACAGCAGCAGCCAAATGCAGCTGTGGGTGGTCCTGGCTTCCAAGGAATGCAGAGACAGCAGCAATTCATCAGGCAACAGTTGAGAGCAGCTCATGGAGCGCCTACCATCAATCAGCAGGGTATGTTTGCTCCTCAGCAGCAGCAAAATATGTACGGCAATATGCAACCCGGAATGAATCAAAATTATACGGGATATGGAGGACAGCAGATGATTGGCCAGGGGGCACAGCAGAGTCAGGCACAGCATCAGAATCCAGGACACCAAGGACAACCTCATCAAAGTGCTCAGCAGCAGCAGCAGCAGCAGCAGCAGCAGCA
>JAPYZM010001916.1:0-30898 GCA_030522845.1 Psyttalia concolor
AAAGAGAAAATTAAGAAAAAAAAAACTTGGGTAAATACCACTTACCATAGAGACAGGTATAGGTCCTCCGGCACCGTTGGGGTAGGGGTACGGCGAGACAAGGTAGCCCATGTTGAACGAGGAGGTGTGCGGCGTTGGGTCCACCTTTCCTGCTCGAACAAATAAGAAAGGCTCGTGTTTATCCAGCGATTATACGTTTCGTTCGTTTTCGTTTCAACATACCTCAACGTTATATATATATATATATATATATATATATATCATGTGGCACGTTATACAATGAGAGAGAAGAATACAGGAGAAGAGAGGAGTCGAACCAAACCCAGTATATAATATAAAATTTCGAGAAACCAACACGAGACAAACATGCAAATGATTTGTTTTCTCTTTTTTTTTTCTTCTCCTTTCATTCAATTCCTCTTTAATCACTTTTGTTCCCAGAATCTACGCTCGTTTGATCAACACAATAGTTGACGATTATCAAATTAGTATCAATTACGCTTCCCTCTAGGCTTTGTATGCGTGTGAGATTTATGAGTAACCGACCTCCTAGTGATTCCCTAGTGAGAGAAAATTCCAAATCTATATAAATGATGATTTAGTGAGTGAGAGAAGAATATCTTCTATTGCCTTCCATGAATTTCGGAGATACTATAATTTGGAATTCCTAAATTGATGAGCTCTTTGATGTATAAGTATCACGCCAATTCGAAAAGCAGTACGATAAAAACACAATATGCGGTTACTGAAACCGAACACCTCGCTTTGATTCCATAGTTATCTCCTCGCGGCTTATCGCACGAGATGTAAATAATCTGATGTGTAACGCATAGTTGAGATATGAAGGTAACAGGCTCGATAACATCAGAAATTAAATCAAGCCTTTATGTTCATTTTAAAATTAATGTGCGGATAAAAATCCGAGGTGTTTAGCTGCTTGATTTAACTCGGAAATGATAAAAAGTGTCGTAATTCTTTTGGTGAATTGAAATTCCTGCTTAGGCCGGGGGAATCCGTAAAAGGAGTGTGAACAGAGTTGTTAGGTCACTTCAAATATTCATGCAATGTGGTTTTTTTTTCGATTTTATCGTCGGAGAAATCCGGAAATATTATGTGGAAGGATGTCAGGTTTGTACATGAGTTCTGGACAGCAAATCAAGTTTCAAGGATATCTTGGGGAAATTGCTGGTAGGGCGTTCAAGTTTTCGCAAATAAATACTCAATTTTCACTTAAAGCACCGCGCCAAACGATTTCAGGGTACGTTAACGAGCAATTTCGAGGATCGAGTCATTGAATTCGATCAGAAGAGAAAAAATATATAAAATTTTAGATATGCTTTTTCAGGCAACGAAAATAATTGCAACTAAGGGTAATTTCAATGGTGAAATTTGAGTTGTTTTCCATTTTCACGGCATGTGCAAACGATTCTAACATTTTATATGTAAAATTATTTTTTTAACTGAGATAGAAAACTGAAGAAAATTAACATTTTTATCTATTACCTCTATTGAAATTCCTCTACAGAACGCGTAGTCATATTATTTTTTAACCGTGCTGGTTGACGATTCAAACGTTTTTTTTTTTTTTTCATATTTAGAAGAGATAATGAAAACAAACACTTAGATAAGACGACTGCAAGTTAAATGAACGCGTTACTCGTTAATTGTTCTTTTGAAATATTGACGCTACTGTCGTCGAAGGTAATCATGGGCATAAATGAAGTTGGCTTTGTGACAATGTGAGCATAATTATGAGGAATAATAATTTTTGTGTGGTCCAATGAGAAAATGGCACCCTATAAGGAGGAGATAATATTTCAATTCTGTAGACTATCTCATTTATGAATTATCTACTGAATTTCGAAATTTCCTCCAGTTATTCCAACGAAAATTGTAAACCGTAATTCCTTGTGAGATTTCTCTCCGAGTTTACCCGAAAAATTGAATGCTCTCTCCCTGTCTGCGTCATCAGACAACAGCAACCGAACGGAAAAGAGGATATAGAGATACGAATGACTGCTCAGGGAGTGGAGATTACAGTGGATTTAGTGTTATGCGCAAACATAAGAAAAATGACGATAACGATAGTGGAACTAAAAAATTGACAACAGTTCCTGGGCTGGAAAATATTTGAGAATGGTTTCATTTGTGAAGATGAGGAAGATTTTCTAATACGGGTGCGGATGAATGCGGGTTGTTTCGTGGCACATGTGCGCGCCACACGCCTTGCACGTTCAAGTTTATTACTGACATGTACAGGCTCACATCCGTACATCTTCTCTGTTACTCACCATGATGTTCGGCCACTCCTCGCTTCTTAGCAATGCATACCATCCGTCCGCCTCTCATTCCACCCTCCCTTATCTTTCCGCAGCTATGACTCTGTCGATCTCAAAGTTCGCACTTTCTATTTCTCCATTGAGATTTAGTCGAGTTACGGTTGTTTTCAATTTTCCCTCCGTTATAAATTGCTAATTCTCACCTTGTAATAATGACATAACATTGCAGTCCATTAGCGCCGGATATATATGTATGCGTATATAAATCCTACACAATTTTTTTACTCAGTGACCTGTGGCAACTGTTGGCAACTGTTGGCAACTGTTGGCAACTGTTTGCTCAGTCGTATTTTCACATATTTATGAATCTATAAATTGGCGTAATAAACTCATAAGTGGAAGAAAAGAAACACGAGAAATGGAAAGATAGCAACTAGGCCCTTAATATCATTATGTGGACGAGCCTTGTGTGTACAGGCTTGTTGTCGGCTGGTAAATTACTATAATTGTGAAGTTCCGGTGATTTTCAGATTAGCTCTGGTCCATCAACGGTATAACCTACCTAACCAATCTGCCGACACCAGTAGAGCAAGCGAGAGAGAATTCTCAAAATCTCCGACCTACGATGGGGGCCTAATTCTTCGTGGAACCACATCACATTTTGCGTCACAAAATTACAGTCTTGTTTGGCAAAAAAAAAAAAAAAATGGCATCGAATTGCCTCATGCTATGCATGAACCGGAAATTTTTTTAATTTTCACATTAAATGTGGAGGGAAATGTGCCCAAAGTACAAGAATTCCGAGGCCCTAGGACACCATGATCTCCGTGATTGGAGAATTAAGTAATTTGACATAATACGTGTTCTGAATGTATGTTTTGGCTTTTTCCTACCACGACCACCGCATCCGCACGGGCTCATAAACTACAACAAAGTGAGAAAACGAACCATATTCTAGTGGGACAAAAAGAATGAGGCTTTTTAGGATGTTCTGCCGTTTTTCCCCGAGAGAGGAGGGAAAAAAGTGTACGATGAAAAAAGGTCAAGGATTACTGCACCCTCATGGGACAGAACAACTGTACAGATTCCAAGCAAAGTCCCGAGTGAAGATAGAGATCCATACCATGGCCCTTGACCCTCTCTATGTCAACAGAAAATGCGTGCTTGTGTACGGTCTCATGGGTTTCGACACGGGGGGTCTGTCTCGTCTGGTCAGGTCTGGCCAAGTCCAGTATGCTTGGGTGGTAGTAGTTTTTCTCTTTCTCAAACACACAAAAAAAAAAAGAAAAAAAAAAGAGGAAGAAGAAGGAGAACGGAAAAATAAGGGGAAAACGAAGGGAAGAATTTAGTGTTTTCGCCCACCACTACAACTATATACACTTTTCGTGGGCTTTTGTGCAACAAGTGCAATACTCTAGCCGCCTATATTGTCCTTAGTCACGGAGTTTTTCCACGATTTTACCTGAGGATCAAGGATCAACATTTACACGACAAATGGCTGTTAAATTACAAGTTTTAGTTCCCATTGTGAAGCCTTGACCCGAGACCGGAGAAGCACGAATTAGCCGGAGCATTGTGGCAATTTTCATGGCAATGGAATCGAGCAGAAGGAAAGACGATTTTCTTAATAAATTTCATGTCCACATTAATTGTTCTCGGTAGCCCCATTGTAAATGATTTTCAATATCCAGCCAGCGCGTTTATTATGAATTTTATCACGTGAGTTAAGGATCAAATTATTTTGGGTAGAATTTCTTAGTTACGAGAGGAGTGAGAAGAAGGAGGAAAGAAACAAGGCAGTTCCCCAAGGTACTCGGTCGTCGCGCTGTACCTCTCGTGTAATAAGAGACGCCATGCGGACAATGGGTGGCTGGTTCGACCAAGGCTGCGAGCTGTTGTGGGGTACCTCTTGGGAACCACTTCACCATACCAACACGAAATATCGTATTTTCTACCTCACTTGAGAATTCTCTAAACGAATGAGTCAATTTGAAAAAGTACAGATGAGCAAAAAAACATCCATATGCGATATGTCTTATACGCTACGGTATTATTCACTGAGAGAGCTAACAGAGTGCAGTCTGCAGAGGGAAAAGAGTGTACGTGCGCGAAAATTTCAGCGATAGCGCTGAGATAACAAAACCATGAAAGATAAAGATGACTCGGTTGTGTGACAACAAACCGGGACACAGAGCAAGGAAAACGCTTGACAGATGAAAGAAACGACGGAGAGCACATTAATACTGTTTTAATAAGCGGAAAATAGTAGAGGAGAGACAAGATAATGCACAACAAACGAAATATCAACGCCCACACAATATTCCTCCTGCATGGCTCACATTCCGTTTGGATATAGACAAAAATGTCACTATTTTCTAACTGTCAAATTTACTGAGGTCTGTGGGGAGTTTTTCTTGTCATTGAGTACGACAATAATCATCTTTTGCCCCCCATTTACTGGGTCACTGAAAATTCTCGAGGGAAGAAGATTCCAGCCTCAATTCCAGGCTTGGTATAATTTTCCTCATAGATAAGCAATATTCCACCTCTGCTGACCCCCTGATAATTTGAGAAAGGGTCGAAGAATTGAGCAGTCATTTAGCAGTTCACATCCTCCGAGACTTTGCAATAATTTCCAGGAATAAGCCAGCGAGTCGAAGAATTTCTCTTGTACGCACGCGTAGGCGATATTTCGGTCCAACGACCTTCTCTTTTCAGCTTCCCGCCCTTCCTGGACACAGTCGAGTTGGAGATATATTCAGTCATTGAGTGAATTCTTAAGACTCAAATGCGTGTAAAGAAAAATAATAAGGAAAAATGTACACCGCGAATTATGTTAAGATGAGATTAGTGAGAAATTCCCGGAGAAGGAGAGAGGGAATTCCAAAGTACATGAGTTTCCGCGATACTCAGAGGCTTCCTTGTTTGTAGAGCGCCTGCGGGAGCGTGCCTTGTGAAATTTATTCAAAAATGTTGGAGAGGAGGGAACCCAATGGAAAAGGAAGAAAGGTAAGAAAAGAGACAAAGAAACTCTGCGGTCGTGCAAGATCCCAAAACGGCACGGCAACACCGCAAGGCCACCACTGGCAAGCCGGCGGGTCCTCGTTCAGTCTTCGTTCATGGAAAGAAATAAGTTAGAAAAAGGAACAGACCCAAAAAAACCATAGTTCGCCCACGCCTTTGCTCCATCCTATATATTCAGATATATACAGCATTCAGTGTGGAGCGCCCGTATAACCCGTTCTTGGGTTACGATGGGCTACGTTGGAACGCTGAAAACATTGAGCAGAAGTGAACAGTTTGACACCCGTGGACAATTTGCGTGAAGATGCTCCGGGAAGTCACAAGGATAACAGGACGATAAATATTTGAACTCATAAGCAGCCCTCGCTTGAGGTGAAGAACCCATTCCTTTCTTTTTGTTTTTTTTATCCCCCCCCCCCCTCTGCTTCATTTACATTTACAGGAGATTTTATTTATTTTTTATACTCCTCAGAGCAAAGTTGAAATGATTGAAATGATGGGAGGATAAACCACGTGAAATTTTGAGAAGCAACAGACATGGTGATGAGAAATAAACTTGATGTCTAATCACAGAGATTATCCCGGCGTAATTATTTATTCATTTTTCACAATTGATGCAATATCGCCGAGTAGATAAGATTAAGTGTAGTAACTCAGTGTGTCTGAGTGTTCCTCTTGGCCGCAGAGTTTACTACAGTCAACAGACCATCAAGTTAAATTCACTGAGCAAGCGCTATAACTTGTAAACTTTATCAAGAGCAGGGGGTGGGGAAAGCGATTGGAGTTATGCATTTATTTTCTATCGGGAATTTTTTTATTCCAGCCAAGCCTAACGTCAGTGGAATTTTACTCTCAGTATTTTTTACTTTGATAAAAATAAAGTATCATCCATAATATGCCATATTGTTTTACTATGGAATTCCAGATAAGGATGATCGGAAAGATGGTAGTCCGGTGAGGAGTGTTTGTGTATGGGAAAGCAAGTGTCGGGAGTTCACCGGTTACATCCATATAAATCCTCAAGTTACCTACCCTTCGTTTTACGAGGCACAATTATTTACAGAGTAACCGGATAAAGTTGCCTTATTTGGTTCTAGTTAACTCATCGGATCGCTTGATCGTTTCCATTTTATTCTTTGCTCCCACTTTCTTATATGCGATCAACACTCTGCTTCCATGTTGATAAAATACAATGCCAAGAAATATAATTGCTTTTAAGTAAAGGACCAGATTCTTAACTGTCAGCTAAGTTAGCAGAAGATATTTGGAAATTTTAAGAGGATGGCAACATTTTTTGCCTTACCTCTTTTCTTGAGCTATAATGGAGAGCAATTCTTGAGCAATAGAGATTTAAAGATATTTCTTCAAAAGTAGATTTGTAAAAGATAACGAGATAACGAGTCTCTTCAGTATTTCATGTCCCTCGTGCCAGCGAAAAATCTATTGATAAAAATCAGTTGTGGCATCTCCAATGGAATATTTAACTTGATAATTTCATACGATCCTGTTTTTCTGTGGCAGATAAATTCGTAAAAATGGAAGGTCCGAAGAACTACACCAATGCCTGCTTCCATGGGAGGTTTGTGTGGACGAGATAGGATGAGAGAAAAAGATGTCTAAGAAATGTTGGCAACCAACAGAGGACCTATATTTTGAAGGTCGCACTAGGTGTTCTAAAGAAAGTACTTTATGGGAATATTTATAGTTGTCGTCAAATACTACACGGCAGATTGCAAGCTAACCCACAGCGACAGACAGACAGACAGACAGACAGACAGACAGAAGTCTCCATTCTCTTCCTCTCTCCTCTCACACTCATCTTCAAAAGTCTCTTTCCCCCTGCTCTCTCATTCCCCATACGTCTTTTTTTACAACCATACTTCATACATCCTCGTATAATGATAATCGTCAGTCGGTCTCATATCCAGTATAACACTGGGGTAATTATCAATACGTGCCAGTCATTGCAATAAATTTTCGGTAATTATTTTTTTTCCCGAAGGCTGTAACTCTAAAGAGCGACTATTCAAAAATCAAAGTTTTCGAAATTAACACTCGTAAACGCATATGCCAATCGTGAAAAAGGTTCAAGGTATGAATATAAATGAGATATATGTCCATATTTCTTCCATAAGGGTTTCAAAAATGGTAATTCATAAGGAAAAATAAAGACGAAATTATAATAACACGTTTGAAAAGGGAAGCGATGTCTATCACGGAATGTCAATTTTCGGATTACTAAATTCAACACACGTGTACTAAGAGGATGGGAAATGTGAGTGTTAAAAAAAGAATTTTAACTGAATTTTTGCTGCTCGATTGCTGACCTCTTGGGCAAGTTGGCTTTTATCGACAAAAATCTTCTACTGGAATTGCATGAATAATGATAAAGAGAAAACATGAAAACAAACATAACGATTGATTGCGTGACTGCGTAAAAGGTAAATAGAACTGTTGCTCCTTTTTTTTTTTTCAAATGCTTTTTCGTGCATCAGTAACAAACCCAACGGAGACTCCCAACACCCCCATCCACCCATTTACTTCCTATATATTTTCTCGCGTGACATTGCGTGACGTTGTGAATTAAATAAATCCACGTGTCGAGCACGTGTTGTGATGGGTCAGGGAGCGGTGTCTTTGGTATTATTCGGCGATGATTCATTAGATCGTTCATTATCCGGAATTATTTAACAATGTAAGGTGGAAAAGTGCCCGAGGAATGGAGATGTAGCTTCATTCGATATGTTAAAAGGGAAAGAGTGAGTGACAAAGGGGCGGGTGGAAGAAAAATATATTGTGTGCTGTCAGGCGTTAATGCTTGAGAATCAGGTGGACTAATGAAGGCACAAAGAGAGCATAGAAAATTCGTTGGAGCTGGTATTTGAGTGTAAGTGCCGTGTCTGTTGTTATTATGAAAAAAATAAAAATTGAAAAATGAGGGAGGCAATCCCTGGGCTTTGGCTTCTTGGCCGTTAAATGTGTGTATGCTTTTTAAAACGTTGAGAATTCTTGGAAAAGCGCTTTTACGAGGAAATTTGTTTAACCAGTTATGAAAGGAAGGTGCAACACACCACCGCAGGGAAGCAGCGCCTTCTCCGATGCAGGACAGGGAGGGGGAAGGATCCATTTGAGAGGCAAGAGATGCGAGAAGATGAGTATAGGGGCAGAGGAGGAAGGGAGGGTGATGGTAGGACCATGGTAGCCCCCAGAACGAAAGGACAACGAGGGGAAACTGCAGAGATGTGAAGCCTCTGTGTTTCTCTCGTTGCTCGCTTCTCGAATATAAGAAGTGCAGCAACGCAGGTAGGCTCGTTAGCGAGCAGGTAGGTAGAGAGCTCCAGTCGAACCCACCATACCCACCTCTATATGTCTGTATATACATGCATAAGCATAAATACATATAGCTACACTGACCAGAGTAGTTTTCGTTTCAATGTATCTGTGCGTTTGTGTATACCGGGTGTCTGTGTTGTCTATTCTCGAGACGTGGATATTCAACATCTCAGAAAAACTACTCGATTTTCCTACAAACCACTATTTTTTACAATCTCCAGAGAAAATTCTTTTCGATGGCCGGAGAGGAATGAAACTCGATTTTTTCCCCCTTATTTTCAATCTAATTGGAAAACAGGCAGGCAGGCAGAAGAAATTTTTGTCTCGGTAAAGAAGTAATGGGGGGAAATCTGTCGAGTGTGTGTGATTGTAGGCAGACTTGGAGATCTTCACAGTTTATCAATTTTTAAGAAACAAAAAACCACCAGAGTTTCTCTGAATCCATGAATATGGGCTTGTTCACAACACCCGGTAGGCAATGTTGAGCGTAAGAAATGGGTGTAGAGTTGGCATGAGGCGAGACAAAGTAAGAAGGAACAAAGCAGGAGGAGGAGGAGGAGGAGGAGGAGTGAGCAAGAGAAAGGAATGGAATGAGATAAATGCCCGAGTGAGAGAGGAGCAGAGTCGAGAGGATGACGACAACGGCGACGACGGCGCTGGAAACAGTGGCGAGGCGGGAGAGGAGTGAAGGAAATGAGTGTATAGATATATTGGAAGGGAAGAGAGGAAGGTGGACAAAAGATAAAAGTGTGAGAAGAAGAAAGCAATAAGTCGATGCCATGTGCATTGGTTACCGTACGGGGACTCGGTGGAAAGGTATTCGGGCAAGTTCAGGGTGATGCAGCGAGTCTCGTTCGTCTCGTTTCGTTTCGTTTCGTTTCGTTTCGTTTCGTTCCCTCGGCCTGTACTCTCCACCTCCTCCTCGTTTTGCTACCTCCCTCCTTCCCTCATCGTATCCTTTTGCCATTGGTATACATGAGGAGAAGACTTGTAGCATGCTCCAAGACCGTCGTATAGCCGCCGTGGCTGCTGCTGCTCCTTTCGTCTCGTTTCGTTTCACGATACACTACGCCTGGGGCTATCTAAGCGCCTCGACCGCCTACACTCCAACTCGTCAATTACTTCGCACAACGAGATATCATTGGCCCTTGCTGCCAATTCACCCTACTTTTATCTCTGCCTATATGCACACATTACCTCTGCACGCACCTCAGCTCCATCGCAAATCCGAATTATCCTAAATTTATTCCTCTCCGCAAAACTATTGATTCACCAGAAAAAGCATCATCTTTATCCGATCGCGAATTCCAAATGAGTTCGTCAACTCTGGCACAGGCCATTGGAGTCAACGGGGAAAAACAAAATCAACATCCCCTAAAAAATACAGCTTTGATTTTTGATAGAAAATCCGGTCCATGATTGGAATATGACAGGAAGGCTCATGTGTGTCTCGTTTCGGGGAACGACAACTTTAGACCGCCGTCGCCGTCACTCGGCTCTTTTCAATCGTCGAAATTATTAACCACTTGAGTGACCGTCATGCATGTCTCTCTATTTTTTTTTTTTTTTTTTTACGAACGACCGAACAAACGAACGAACGAATGTTTGTATTTTATGCACGCTTTGAGTGGATTCAAGTCGTCGGCATTCGAGAGGCCACTGTTCATTGTCACTGTCGTTTCAAAATTATCACTCTTTTCTCATAATTTCTGATTACATTGAGTGTCGCTGCGAGATTCTATTGAATTATGCAATGATCGCCCATAGAATCTACATGCAGATAAACACATTTGAATTATTAATTGAGTGGATGCAATGATAAATGAATATTCCTAGAGTGCAATGGGAGAGTTATTCACATATGAACTTGATGCGTTCAGTGTAAAGTCAGTTGAAAGCATAAATTTAAACTGTCAACTGTCAGATGTTTAAGAGAATAAATTTATGCTCAGCTGATTCATCTTCAATCTTCAATTTTGACAACATTGTGTTTGCCCAGGCGTGACTTGATTACGGCTCTTTTGATGACACGTTTCCTACATCGCTTTGCCATCTTCTTCTTTTCTGGATGTTAATTAGGGCAACAACACATCGGTGGGCATCACACTGTTAGATTTTCCAATTATGTCATTATCTAGACTATTATTACCCCTGCTGCGTTGAAAGTATAAATCAGTGAGCTATTAAAATAGTATAAAAGTCGTTGACTTACACGATGTCAAGCGTAATCTGAAGGAAACAAAGATAATGGATAGAGCAATTTCCGCGAGAAATGAGCCATTAATAATTCTTTCTCGTTGTCCCATCGATAGAAATAAACTCTACACACATTTAGCAAACAAATAATTGGAATGAAATGAAACAATAGTGGACAAATTGAAAGTTATACAAGTCAAGTTGACAGACAAATATGAAGAGGGAAGAGGAGTGACAAAAATAAATCAATTCTTTGATTTATTACTAGAATTTCCAGATGACTGGGAGTTGAATTCGTGTAGGGCAGAAGAATGTGACAGACGATGGGCTCAAGCCACTAGTCAACGGAGGACAAAGTCTTTTGGCAACAGTGTGACAACGCGGTCAATGACGCGAGGCTATCAATTTGTCAGTGAGGAGATGGCTACGCAAGAGGAGGAGAGAAAACAGGGAAGGAGAAACTGAGGAATGAGACCTGAGCGAGAATGGCATAACTCCATTGTGTGCATTACTAATGGACGTGATAATTTGTCCCGGGGTCGTACCGAGAAATGGGATTAACCTCGACGATTGTTCCCCTCCCTCCCCGCGCACCTCATTATTCCCCCCCCCCCCCACTCCCCCCTATCGATTGTCTCTTCTATATCTATTGATTCTTCTCTCTGCATGGCGAGGGGGGCCATGATGTGGCCACAACTATTAAATAACATTTGAAAGAAAAAACTTACCAAAGACTGGACTAAGATCGGACCTCGTTGAGGCCTTTCCCGTTGTCGAGTAGCTCCCGCCCGCGAGTGATCCCTTCTCCTGTAACACATACACACAATTTGGTTTCACAGAACTTGCCATGTTGTTTAATTTTTCTCTCTCCCCGCCCCTCTAACCCTCTTTCAATCAATTAGAAAAAAGAAATAATTGAAAATGAAAGTAAGTAACATGAGTTGGCGATGATAAATAAAGTTCGCACCTCAGATTCAGTGAGATCAATGAGTGAACTCTTTTCCTCTGTGAGATTTTCAGAGGATCTCTTTTCGTCTTCGCCCTCATCCTTGAAAACCTTGACCTCATCTTCACTACAGAGATCATCGCCGCCGCCACTGCTGCTCACGTGCGGCATTATTGTTACGCGCTCCGACCGTCCGACGGGACTGATCGGGCGTTAGCGCGCCTCTGCTGGCAGGTTATCGTCTTTTTATTTTTCTCGGCGTTCTTTCCTATGATGCAGACGTAGTTTTACCACTTTGACGAGATTGGAGTCAACGAGAAAGCCAGCTCTCGCTTCACTTTGTTTTACTCCGTCTTAATTATTTGCCTTTTTTTCCTCTTTGTTTTTTTATTCACTCTTAATCACTGAATAATTATAAGACGGTAATGTTAGATACCACTGTGCAGAAAATAATGGAGATTATAGAGAGATGAAAAGAAAATGAAATGGAACACTGGAATGATAGTTTAGGAAGACTGATGAAATATCAACAACGGCCGACCGCCCGTCCAACCCAACGAATGAACGCAAATAAAAATAAGCGAAAGAGTAATGTGTGCACGTTTACACGAGCAGCATGCGTTGCCGACGGTCAGCCAGTTGATCAGCCAAGTAAAGGAGTGGTGGCCACAACACCACACTGTTGATTGTATATAGCCACGTATATAAAGTGGCCGTAGAAACTACTGCATGATGAACCACTGAACGAGATAATACTGCCCGTATTTTTCCCTCTTTCGGTTTAATTTTAATGATTTTTTTTTTTTTTTTTTTTGATTTCGAGGTAACTTGTATGCACTCTCTATTATCCTATTCCCTAGAGTGCTGCACTTGTAATCATTAGGAATTATCATCGACTAATTAATTACACACTGGAGTGGAGGTCACGGAAATGATGGGAAAAAAAAATACTAAACAAACACACGAGTGTTGTTATCGTGCCGATCCTGTCCACACGCACCTCTCTTGGCTTTTTTTCCGGGCGTTAACCGCGCGCGCACATATACATAACACATATAAAAAGAGCACGTTTCTCGTTATTTCCACTGTGATTTAAAATATCCACTTGACTTTCAGTATGAGCGGAGCAGCAGACACACGCACGACGTGTATAGGCGTAATGGTGGCCAAGACACGAGCACAAATTGACACGCTACACTGTGAAATAACGAGGATACAGCACTGACGTGAACTTGACGCGCGCCGTTGGCGGCCATCGTATCTCTTGTCACGTTTATCTTTATTCCAATAATCTCTGTCGCTGCTCTCTTTGTTATTATTCTCTACTCCGATTATAACTTGAGTTGATTAACATTTCCATTCCCCCCAAATACAAATCCCTTTAACTTGCCTGTATTTTTATCTGTTTTTTAATCAATTAAATGTCCTAACGAAGAGTATTTCATTTGCGAGAAATTGCAGGCGAGTTGGATTTGTATGTACCAGGGACTGTCACGATCGCCCGCCTCTGTAACGCTCAACTTGGATGCTCGGTGCTGACTGCCGGCCGGATCGCTCGGGCGGGCGGCTCTCCCACGCTTAGACCAATCACGACGCCGGATTCGTTCGGACGGCTTCCCTCCAACGACTCCCCGCCCCCTCTCAACTCCCCGCAGAATATCCACGGGGCCAGTCATGGCAGGCACTCGCTACTAGTCCGCTCAAGCAGGCGGTGGAACGAAGATGGACGACTTTGGCCGAGACCAACCGAGCATTATTCCTCTTTTCTCTATATATGTATATATCAATGCTGGAAGACTCTCTCTCTCTCTCCCTTCCTCCTCCACAATATCGCCGACTCCACTGCGCAAACTCTTTCCACTCATAAAGCTGGCACGACTTGCTGCTGCTGCTGCTGCTGCTGCTGATACTGATGATACTAATGCTGATGCTGAAGCTGTGCTCGTCGCAGCACATCTCATTTTGCCAAGAATTATAACGTCTTGATAAAGCTCTTTCGGCTGTTTATCATTGCGTCAATCCACTGCACCTGTAGTCATTAATCCCAGCCACCCACTGCATCTTATTGCACTTACTCAGTTCACCTGATTGCCAGAATTGCCTAGCAATTGAGCTTTTTGATTTTTTAAATAGAGCTGCTGCGAAACCTCTCGGTAGTTGGTAAAATTGAAAAAATCATTAAAAAGACTAATAACGCGTAAATGCTCACGTGTTTTCTCTCGGATAGTCGCACTCGCCTGCTTGTTTTTCCATACATGACGGATATGTGTACTTCTCTCAATGTACATGCGCTTTAGCTCGTTTTTTTTATTTGGGTGTTGATCAGTTGGTCAGATGGTAATAAAACATTGATAGCACTACTCAACAGCATCAGCAGGTGAATTTGTGAACAGCCCGCCGCATTGTCAGATGCACGGAGCACCCATCTGTCCCCCTTCAATAGTGTAATTTCATTATTGACGATATTAGCGCTGTCCAATGTCCTGCCGACCAATTTTCGTATCTGATTAGCACGATGACCAGGCGTCCCATTCCTACAGTGTCTAGTATATAATATCCATATATAGACCTCTATCTTACTCCCTGTGGCTCTCTACCTCCCTCTCCCTGCAGCCTCCACATCTTCGGAGATATTGAAGAGAAGCACGCGCGATATCGACTTGTATTGTTATTTCAGTTATGCATTATCAAGTGTGGCTAAACAATTACCTTTGTCATCCCGTAATGGCACTCTCTCTCTCTGCTCTCAGGTACATTCGTAGTGGAGTAATTTATGTCACCACTGCAGACATAAAAAAAATAAAGCAGAGCGACAAATGAATGCCATGCTATTCGTAATCCACGGGACAAGCTCCAGTGCCCTAAGTCTGTCAACGGACTCGCAACATGACGAATTTTAGTGGGCCATTTCGCATTGAGCTGTTGGAGATATGCTTGGCAGTTTGTCCAATTCAACAGCAAGAAAGTAAAACAAATTAATACGTCCCAAAATGTTGCATCGTTCATTGTCTCACGCCTCATCCATTCTGGATGACGCCTGTTTTGGCAACTTGACAACTGCAAATTTCACAAGTTCAACAGTACTTATCGAATTTATATCCTCTGCCAGGGCAAGATTATTGTTTAAAAAAATATTTGTTCATTGTGAGAAATTACCTCCTCAAGTCTAGGCATCCTTTTCAACGGATACAGATGATACGTTAGCAGAAACCTTTATTAGCCAAAGATTGTCCAGTACAAAAGGATTAGTTAATAACATTCGCAAATTTCCCGAATGACAAATTTCCTTCTCCTCTCGCGCGAACCCTGCCATCTAGCGTTACTCAACGGTATGAAGCACTTCCGGACGGCTGATAGATAGCCCCGAGGAAACTTTTTTACCGACGCTCTGCAGAAGATTTCCCATCCGCTTTTCGAGTGCCCATTGCGCCTTTGATGGGAGAAAATGGTGCATACAATAGTCCGAATTAATTGAGTGACGTCTCGTGATGAGGTTTAGGTTTATACTGATCAACTTGCTCGATATGTTTATGAGTATTAATTAAACTGTGTTACCATCTCTGCTGATAACAGCGCTTTAAGCCACCACTTGAAGGGTCAAAAGTAGAATTTGAAAAAGGGGAGAAATGGTATTTTTTATTTTAAAAAATCTCTCCGCGTGATGCATTTCAGCTGGTGACAAAGCCTTCTGTGTATTTCCGGAAAGGACTACCAGCAGATCTATTAGAGTATTTCCTGTTTTCCTGTTTTAGTCGGTGGTAATAGGCGTGGGAGTTTGACATCATCACTCTACCAGTATACTTTCAATGATTAGCAGTAATTAATCGAGATAGGACTAGCCACCAGCATCTGGTGCAACGAAATGCCCCAATATGCAGGCAGATTTCGATACTCATGTCGAATTTCACACTGATTACGTGCCGTGATTTTAAACGCCCATATTTATCAAATAAATCGGTAAATATGTACGTGAGACAGCATGGGAGGTTCGTAATTGCTTGCGAGTCATTGCCCAGCAGATAAGAAAATGGAATTGCTGTCAACTATGAGAGCGTGATAAATGCCGGCATTATAAAGTCACAGAGTAATCAAATGTATTGGTGATAATTATAGAGGCATTATTCTAGCTCTAATGAGGAAACTAGAAGAATGAGTCTACTTGTTATGGGCGAAAAGTTGATGTCACTCATCGTACCAACGAGTAAATCTGTAGAATTCGCCCATCATCATTACGAGGATCTTGACAACGGCTCTTCATGAGTCGCGAAACTGGTCGTTGCTGTTGAATAAAATGGGGAAACTTAACGTGAATCCGACGATCAGGAAGATGAATGCAAGTAGAATGTGAAAGGAAATAAAGGCCTCCGGATGCACGTCATTAACGTGGAGAAAGAGATAAGGGAGGGGTGAGGGGCGAGGGGGATGTGACTGACTGGGAAAAGAACGTACTCGGTGGATAGGGGTGAGTATCGGAAGCCGCTGTGCAATTTTACAACGAGGATATTTGAAACCAACCACCCTTTTCTCTACAACGATATGTCTTTTATGCACATCCTTTACTTATGAGGTGCAATTTGTTTTCACGCTTTAATAAATTACTTGACTAAAAGTTTGCATCATTCTTTTTTTCCATTTTTGGAGGAAAAAAATATATACATAACTCAGCTGGCGGTTCGATGACTCCAGGATTGCCACCATTGCTCCTTCTGGAGACATATCGACTCTGGAAAATTTTTTTACGCCGCGAAGACTGGAACCTCAGTCGTCTGGATGACAAAGTAACACGCGTACGGTTCTTCCACTTGGCCCATAAGAACGCGCATAGCTTACCGTGCAGAGATTAGGGAGTTTATCCAATCATGGTCAGACGCAGTGGAAAATGACTTTCAGTAGTAAAGGACTAGCGTACAAAGGCCTACTCCACGCTTCTAGCAGCGTTCTCCCAACGACTCGGTTTCTCGGAGAGAAAGAAAGAGAGCAAGTGCAGCAACGTATATTGTGGTGCAATGACGATGACTCTTGTAGATGAAGCGGCCAATGGGGAGGAAAGGCGCGGAGAGGGCGAGAAACGAGGGGGAAGGAGCTGTGAATAAGTCGGGATTAGTAGTCGGGGAAAATTGAAGAAAATGGAACAAGTAGCAACTATAAGCTCGTCGCTGTAGCAGGCTCTGGAGTCAGGTGAATTGCCTCACGCGCACGAGACGTTGCATATAATAGCGCTACTCACAACTCCTTCCATTTCCATATAATGTTCTACTTATATTATAATTTCAAATTCATTTCCATAAAAATTTCAATGTGGAATTTCAGGGAAAAGCTCAGAGCTGAGATGAACGCGAATAACGATTCAAAAAATTGCCATCATTTTTCTTCTGGGTAAACTTGAATAATAACAAATTGTAGCGGAGTACGTTGCGTATATCCAATTGTGTGTGTGTGTGTGACTCGACTTAAACGGACACATGAAGACACTCCGAATGGCAGAACTTGGGAATTACATCACCGTGTACGGTACTATTGTCAATCCAATACACTTACACGCTCAATCAACTGTGTGGTGAGTGTATTACGTTACCTCTACGTAGAGCTGTATGGCCAGTGCACGCTTGACCACGTTACCAGAGGTATCTTCTCTGCCCTTCACTGCTTAACAGGATTTACTAAAACCTTGGACTGCTTCTTTTCACGATGCCTAACTGTCCAAAGTGCGATAAACCCGTTTATTTTGGTGAGTAAAATATCAATTCATCATATTTTAAAGCATCATAACAATGAGTGCGCAAGTAATTCCAATCCTTTTCCATCCTTTTGATGACATCAGATCGCACAGTAGAGTTGTTGTTTGTTTACCGAAATACCACTCGGAGTAGTTATAATCGCGGCGAATTGTGCGATATTCCGTTGAATGGCGTTTACTTTTTCGCTTCATTTATCCGATAAACTGTCCGCGTTGAAAGTACGAAAAATCGTACTGTTGAAGGGTCCGTAAGTAGATACGTCTTCTCGTGTTGTCAATCTATGAATAATGGATGATTGATTGCTCATCACGCAGTTAGAGTTTTTATTTGCTTTTGACTTTTGGAATTCATTATACAAGATAGGGTGACGTACGTGAAGGTACATTTTGTCTGTTGGTTTCCAACTTGAATTTACAAACTGCATAGAGGCACTGTCTCACGTCGACGCATTTTGCTTACTCAAAGTAAGCGCGGTATTCGCAGAGGTGTTTATAAATTTTGCATAATCGGTGCAACCCCACAAGCGATGAAAAAACATTGTAGAGTGAGGGAGAAGCATTCGGAAATATTATTCCCGAGGAAATGCCAGACGTCGTTGGAGTCGTGTGTTTTGAAATATTGTCTATTTTCGCGTTTTTGCACATGTATATCGGCTGTACGAATGTGTCAACCTTTGGACATTGAGATACCATTATCGGAGCGAGCACACATCAATTATGGTCATAGTTGGTCTTGCAATGATAAAGCCATTGGTTAAATTAAGTGTGTGGAGGAAGGGATGGGGTGCTGGGAATTTAATGAAAACACTTGAGGCTGTTCGATCATGCGATTGCACGTGATTAAATTCACTCATTAAGATGAAAAGTGTGGCCACTATGTGAATGCAATTTCACTCGTACGGTTTAGAAAAATAATTTGCAATTATGTCGCGAGGAAATTGTATAGAATTCACGCGGACTCCTTGACAAAAGGTCCTTCAATTAGGGTCGAGATTTTGTTGGAGAGGAGATGGTATATGGAAATGGTTCGCTGTAGTTGGCCTCCGGTATTTTGACATGGCTTTGCTCTGACAAATGTACAGAAATATGAATAGAAAATGATGAATTTGTGAAATGGAAGAAAGTATAGAAAAATATAAGAGAAGTACGCAAAGCCTCGGCGCGTATGCATCCACAGCACAGCCACAACAATAAAGTATCCGCCCGCGAGGACAATAACAAAGAAACGTTGCAACGGGGCCCAGGCACATAGTCCTATCTCTGTCTGTGCCGGTTCTCTTTCGTTGGTAGGTAATAATGAGAAGAACAGTGAGATGAAACAGGTTTTGTTGAAGAATGGCCAAGGGGGGTAGTGGTGCGGGAGTTAAGAAGAGAGGGACGGATAAAAAAAAAAAGGGAAAATGTACGAAACGAGCGGACATGAAAAAAACACGAGAGAGTGAGAAAGGATTATGTGCAAGCCATGCAAAAGTCTTCACAGCATGCGAGGACGCTAGTCGAAAAGGACGTATGGAGGCAAAGAGACGAGAGTGGAAAAAAGTAAACTGAGTCGAAGGGGAGCAGCCAAGGTAGCCGACAAAAAAAAGTTGCAGCGAAAAAAAGAGTAAGAGAAAAAAAATATGAAAAAATGGAGTGAGGGTGGAAAGAAGGGGCTTGTGGTGTCTATATATACACTGTGTACCCGCCGATTGTTTAGCACCAGGATGCAACGATGCGTGCACAGCCCAGTCTGTTGAGACTCTGATACGCGGAAATGCCGACGATGGGGCCTCGTTTTCCCCCAACGATGCTTGTTACTGTTCCTTCTGCCTGCTTCCTTCATAATTAGGAGTTAATTAACTAATGGCCCTTGATGTTGTTCTCTCTCTCTCTCTCTCTCCCCCCTCACCCTCTCCCTCTCCTTGACTTGCATTTTACTACTCCTGGTGCTGTCCTGACCTTACACAGCCTTGTTCTTTCATTCTGTCATATTTCAAGCTGGCGTCTCATTTTCCATTTCAATACGTTGCCAAAAGAAAAGAAGAACAGCCGAAAAAAGTACCAATAAAGGGCTTTGTATATATTGCAGACATCCTTGGAGACACGTTTCTCCAGGCATACTTAGCCGCGTAGTTTATTTCTTTCTTAATACTTGAATAATCATGAAAGCCGTGCTTGAATATTTTTCTTACTTTTCCCACACAATGAGCTCTCTTCAGAGGGCGTGAAATCGCTATAACATACGTAACAATAAATTGAAATCTCTTGCGGTGTCGTCATTTTTTGCCTCCCACCAACATTGAGCGCATTGCTCGCATTGCCGAGTCATGCTTTTTTCCCTTCCTTTTTTATCCACCAACAATGAATAAAAACCCTTTTGCAGGTGCCCCGGAGGCATCATCTCATTCAAATTTATAATTACGAAATTGCTAATGGAACCACGTGCATCACTCGGTATCACCCCATGGTGGTGCACCACCATACTCCAACTACGCCACGATGCGCTTGAAGATTCTCCTTGGAATTGGATAAATTCTTTTCAATTTTTTATCATTGTTCATTTTATCCTGCTGAGGGAAATGTTACAATTCATGTGGCAATGTTGTCGCTTAATAATTTTCACCTCGACGAATTTAATTAGACATGATGAGTGATGTTTCGATTGTGCAAAAAAATGAATGGAGCAGAGATGTCAAAATAAAATCCATACCTGCTACGAATCCATGCTATTGTCGTATTGAGTGGATAAAGTAAAATGCTCAACTGGTTTTTCTCCTGTGTTTGCAGCTGAGCGAAAAACTTCGCTGGGTAAGGACTGGCACGGTTCATGTTTGCGATGTGAAAAATGTAACAAAACCTTGACACCCGGTGGACATTCAGAGCACGAGGGAAAACCGTACTGCAATCAACCATGCTATGCAGCCTTGTTCGGACCTGGCGGTAAATTCCCCCTATTAGTTAACATTATACACAGTTGGATGCATATTTTTTGGCTCGAGGCATTCATTTTAATTATTTTCTAGGATTTGGCCGAGGCGGCGCCGAAAGCTATGTATACAATAAGTGACGTGTAGATATTAAATTGAATACAGATTGACTCGATGATTTCTTGCAATAGCAATTTGTGTTAAAGATTCGAATATTTTTTTCAAATAAATATCAGATGTTCTGCTTGTTGCAATTTTTCATTCTTTCGGCGATAGTCTTTCCGTATTTTTTGCAATCCAAATTATTGGTAATTCTCAAATTATACAGTGGCTATATCGACAGTCGAGGTCTGTAGATTGTGTGGGGAAGTGGAGTTTCCATGAGATGGAAAAGTTACCGCTGGTCCATACATTCTGTTTCTAAGAAGAAACCTTGGGAGGCGTCGTTTATACCGACACACAGTACCATTGCTCTGCACTGCTGATGATGTATACGAAGAGTTTCAACTTTACGGTAGCCAGTTACAGAAAGCGAGACTATCGAGTGATACGGGAGAAAGAGAGTATTTGCTAATTGCGATTTGGCACTTGAACGTTGATAACATGCTGTCTCCAGTGGCATATTGAGGATTACTCTGTCTGGGTAGGGTTCGCAGCACCATCCACAGTGGAACGTCGGTAATATATCCCTGTCGGTACGTTGCTTTTTTTTTTTTAACACCTTAACTCACAATCGTAATTTTTTTAATATTTTTATATTTGCAAAAAGATTTTTTATATTTGCAAGAGATTTTTCATTGAATTTATAGATATTCTGAAGCCCATTGGTTCTCAATCGTATTAATTATTCCTATATCATCATAATGACGCTAATCATTTTTTAATAGCGATAAAAAATACTCTCCGACTTTTGATAAAATGTCAAACTGGGGAGAAAATGTAGGGAAAGGTCGTTTCATTGCAGTACAAAAATTCCACAAAGCTCATATAAACCTCATATTTATTTAAAAAGGATTTACAGATTTCAGTTTGCAAGTATCAACAGCGAAACTCGGCAAGAGTGGCGCATAGAACAAGAATATCACAAGGACCAATGATAAAACTAAAAAAAAAAATTAAGAGACAATTTTTTTTTATTGGAAAGTTGTGCAGGGTCCTTTGAGTGCAACCAAAACAGACGAAAATAATAAAATTTATTATAATTTTTTGTGATTCTACTGTTGTAAACTGTTGTCGACTTTGTTTTTTTTTTTTCATTTATTCTTATTTTGTAGTTGTAGTTTTCTTTTGGAAAGAACAAAGGCTAGGATATTATTGCGCTATTGCTTGTTTGCTTCTTTTTCAAAGTTCTTTGGCAAAACTTATTACACATACGTTATTATTACAAATTAATAAATAATAAAGAAATTAAATAATCGTAATGAATAATAATGAATAATAATGAATAATAATAATAATAATTATAATTGTAATAATCATAATAATCGTAATAATCATAATAATAATAATGAATCATCTAAATAATTTAAAAGTTAATGAAAATAACAACTATCATCATCGTTACTATGATTATCGGCGTCTAGTCTAACTCGTCATGATAATTATTTACTAAGTAACAATGTAAAAATGCGAATTATTTGTTTGAAATTCTGTGGATATTCATAATGAACTTTGGACATAATTCTTCAGCCACTGCTGAGAGAAATGATTAAAAATATTTCATACGTAAAAAAAAAAAAAAAAGAAAAAGGAAATACACGTCACGCTCACCTACAACATGTGAGACTTGGAGTCTCAAACAGTCCCTTACAAAAACAGGAGAAAAGAAAAAGTACTTGTGATTATGATCTAATAAAATATCTACTATTATAAAAGTCACAGTCCCGAGAATAATTTTTTGTATTTTGAAAAATAAAAAAAAAAACGCTCAAGCTTGCACTCATTGTTTATTCTTTCACTCTTATCAACATTTGCGAACCCTCTGCTCCATTCAACCGGGACATTACTAATATATTAAATTTTAAATATCATTTAGAATTAATTAGTCTACAAATTTCTTGGTTTAATCTTATGCGAATACGGAATAAAATTAATCTGTATCAGTTGACGTGGCGCTGAGAATAGCGAAAGAAAAGATGGTAAATGCGGGGGATTTATTGTTGGTTTTTCAGCGTCAAATTGTTGTAACTGTTAATTTTCAAGTTTGCATAGCGAATTGGGAAAGATGAATGTGTACTTTTGGCCTAGAGTCAGTGAATTCTCGATGTCGTTATGAAGAAGCAATAGCATAACTTGGAGACATCGAGCATGAATGTTGACTCGGTATATTTGCATCGATTTCATCGCGCACTCATAGCTTTCCGAAAGTAGTCGGGAGAATATTCGCGAGGAAATCAAGGCTCCGCAGATTGCCGTTGCCAAAATAACTCAGTTATTCAGTTATCCCTCCCCCCCCCCCCCCCCCCCCCCCCCCCCCCCCCCCCCCCCCCCGCCCCTCCTCCCCGTCGCGTTCTTGTATTATATCTTCGCTTCTCAGATAAATCCATCTTTTCCTTCTTCCTTGCGTCGGTCATACTTATATATCTCTTGGTTATGTATGTTTATTTACAATCACATTTATCATAATTACTTTAGCTCTATTATCCATTAGATAGTAATGATCATCATTTAACTCTGTCTCATGCCGAATGTGACATAAAGTACTTTATAATCCTGTATGGTCTTTGGTTTTTCTACAAAAAATATATAATATCCTTAAGTGGTAATAATCGTTAATCGTTTTTTCTTTCAGTATTGATTTCTTCAGTTCCCCCTCCCCTTCACTTGGCTTTTCAAAAAGTCGAGAGAAAAATAATTTTGCCTATCGTTCGAAATGAGACTGAGAATAGGAATGAGAAGCGCAACCGAGACAAAATAAAGGCTACTCACATTTTTACACCTACGCAATTAAAAAAAAAAAACCATTGGTGCTAATATATTGCGTGCGTTGACGTTCTCCTCGGGAATAATAGGCGTGTCCACACACCTACTATGCGCGTACTGTTATAACGCGAAAACTCGAAGGCTAAATGCGCGAACCTGATCGCATCATATATTTGGGCTTGTGCTGCACAAGGCCCGAGTGTGACCACGGATAGTTATCCAAGTCAAAGGACTTTCCTTGTCGCAGCGAGGATTGTTTGGTAGCACAATTATCGACAGACTTCTGGATGATCTCGTGCATTGTATACATCGAGATCATTTGAAAGTAAGAATCCTCGTTGCGGAGTATTGCATGAATATTGTGACTTGTGCAGCGCAGACCCAGCGTTGAGAGTCGAGTGTTTGATTGCGATATAGCCGCGTAGAGAATTATGCTAATTGAGAATTATAAATTAAACTACCAACAGGTTGGGTGCTAGAACTTTGTGATTGCGCATATAACGACGTGAATTTGTCGTAACGAAAAAGAAATGTTGAAAAAAAAAATTGTATTAATAATAATAATAGTACTAATAATCATAATGATAATATTCATATCGATGGGACATCGAGGACTGTGGAAAGCGTGTAACAGAAGTTGCTCGATCACCTCGTGTCCTTCCTAGAGATCAGTACTTAATTTCAATTGGTTTTTTTTCTTTTTTTTTTTTTTCTTTTTAATCTTGTGATATGGCGTTCGTTCTTTCTCATGACACATTTTGCTAGGATCATATGACTGCTGGTATTTCATAGTGATTGGAACGAACCATTCGCGTCGCCACGCGAATTAAGCCAGGTACAGGTCTGTGGGGGTGTTGGTGTGATCCGGTTTTGTGCAGGCACTTCCGGTTGGCGATGCAGCACTAGCACCACTACTTGCTCTCGTAGCGGCCAATGGTGAACGACTCGCCACGTCCGCACTACTCTCCGGTCCACCGTTGTTACATCCACCCTGCTGTGAATTATTATGGGAAGACGCCAGCGTATCCCCGTTGCAATAGTAGTACGTCGAGTCTGGAGAAGAAAATTGGGGAAAAAAAAAAAAACGATGGTAAATAATTATTTTCTCTTCAGGTTGTCCTCAACTCGTCCTGTGCGAGAGATTTGGACGTGGATAATGGATAGGGAGAAGTAATTTGTCTTTTTCGCAAAACAATGAAGATGTTAAAATTACACGGGAAATCCACGTCCTGAAAGCTCTCGTGATTTTTTTATTTTTTTTAATCTTCTACTGAAAATAAGCTCCATACTCGGGGATTGAATACTCCACTTAAATGTCAGATGATTTTTTTTTAGCCTGCCCTAATCGATTATCATACTCACTGTTTACTTACTGAGCAACCCGCTTGTCGCTGTCCCATAGCCGTATCCACTGTACGGTGCACTTGAGTATTGAGAGTATGCTGCACTGTAGGCATAATCTCCACTACCTGCACACAGAGGTAAAATAAAAAATGACCAATTAATCAGGCGTACAGATTAGATTGGCACCAGTGGGCCGGCGGTAAACCATGCACGGAGAGAAGTATTCAGAAGTATTCTGCTGGTGTAAATCACTTTCAGGCAATTTCTCTAGAAATTGATGAGAATAACTCTCTGGGCAGCAACCGATAAATTCGTGATGTGACTCACGGCTCGGTAGTAATTCTTACATTCGTCTATTGAATATTTCTCTACGTGTGATGACCAATATATCGATAGTTTATCGATAGTTATCCATTAGGTAAATATGAAAACTAATGAATGGCTTTGCTGCTAAAAATCACACATGACCGTTTTACTCACTCAATTCGCCGCGCAAAGTAGCCGTTCGGGGCACAAAAAAGGAGGACAAAGTGAAGAAGAAAAAAAAAAGCTCCTCGACTCAATACTGACCTGTCGCATAGTGTCCAAAGCTCGGCAACATCGTTGAATATGGTGGGATTGCTGAGGCAACCTGTGACTGTGACACTGGCGATTGAAGAACCGTCAAGCCCTGATCACCTCCTGGTGCATTGGTGGCCGCGGGGGTGGCATTACCCTCATTGTGCAGCGAGACGGGCGGACTCTGTTCGCCCCCACCCCCTCCCACACCAACATATGAGACTGCGACGGTACTGGCCTCTGGTATTATCATGCACAAAACACAACACAACATTCATATATTAAGCACTAGCTAGCTTGTCAAAGCACACTCGGACAAGGGGCGTGTGTTGCAATCCTCGCGGGGCGAGCTGCGCCGGGAAAAAAAATCTCATTCTCATTCTTGGCAAGCCCGGGGCCCCTCACAGTTGACGTTTATTGACAAAGAAAGTGTTACTTCCAAGTTCATAATGTATGAGGATATAACACGTGAAATATGTTGTAAGATAAAGCCACTCGATATGGGAGATATGCAATTGGAAAGTGATATGTAGGTACACAAGTTGCGAAACAAGGCACACGACACGGACAACAAGCATTTTATTACACTTTATATTGATAGATTTGAATAAAAATATAGAGCATTATTGTGGTATTAATCTGGTAATGAACTCACCGCTCGTGTGATAAGGAGACATGTTGGCTCCATCCAGCGTTTGGCTCAGCTTTAATTCCTGCATCGAGAGTGGTGCAAGCGGCGTCAATGTTCCACCTGGCGCATCGACAAGTCCCCAAAAAATAGCATCAGTTACATCTATTGCTGAGAATTGTTCGATTGTTCGGGACCGTACAAAACTACAGAGAGGATCAGAAGTGAGGGCAACAGCGGAGCAAGGCGGGTGAAAAAAAAGGAGAGCAAATTCTTGAGACGAACTCCACGGTAGCGCCGTTTGAATTTCATGAGATGTGCTGCCACTTACACGGCTGGCTTCTTTCGCGTGTTCGTTCAATGGTTACATGGCGACGACGATGCCGACGACCGCTCTCGGTTCACCACCCGCCGCCGTATAAACCATAGCCCGAAAACACTCATAGAAGCTAAGGATCATCACCCACCATCCAGAGCTACTCCAATTATTTTTCACTACATACTTTTATAGCGACATGAGTGTTTCACGCTAAAACGTGAACGTTACTCACGCAAATGAGAGCGATTCAATGATGTTGTTTGTTGAGCTTGAAAAAAACTTTGATAGCTTCGAAAAAATCAAAACTATTTTCCCTCCCTGTTCAGAGAGAATGAATTGAAGCATGAAAGTCTTCCGGGTGTGATGAATTCTTTTTCTCACACTCAGAATTCAGTGGCGAAGCGGTAAAACGATTAAGGTCGGCTCAAGTCTTTTTAGAGGTTCGCTACTCATGTTCTATCCTCTGCGAAGTCAATAGAGTGATTGGGATGGATTGAAAGTTGGCAATTAGATATGAAAATCCGCAAAAAAGGAAATTTAAATGCTTGTTCGAGACAATAATAGTCGAGATGTAATCTCTTTTTGTCTTCTGACTCACCTATGGTGCCCCCTATGGGCGGAGAGTAAAGGTGGGAAGTTGGCGCTTGCGTCATGGTGCTGATGGTGCCCAGGGAGTCATACAGCTCAGCCGAAGTAGCAATGGCATTCCCGGGAAATCCACCGTGTTCGTAGTAACCTCCGGCATTTCCGCTGGCACCATTGGCACCTTGTGTATTGTTATTTCCAGCTCCACCACCACCCCCGCCCCCACCACCACCACCTCCACCTAGCTCATTCATCAACTTGCTATGCTCATCCTTGATACTCCACCCTTTACTTGACCACAGCTGAAAATTGAGGATGTTCTTCATTAGCATTGATTTCCACTGGCTCCTCTGATAATTGATATTCTATAGTGGATTATCTATGCTTACGTTGTTTACTATGCTTACGTTGGAATAAAGCTGATCTCCATTGTAACTACTCCGTTGCCTTTTCAGGTCATCCTCAGCGTGGTCGCTGAGATCTCTATTGTCATCTGCGTGAAAAAAAGAAAATCTCTAATCAGTAAATTCGGTTGTCAATGAATATCCCGGAAATTGATTATCTTTTTCAGAGTGGGGATGAGTTGGCTCCCCGATATGCTTAAAATCCAAATGAAAACTCTTGGTATCATATAGATTTGGCATTTGGCACATGTAACGTGTCCTCTGCTGGCGAGCGCGGGCTAGATATGCAGAAACAATTTCGATTCCATTATGCTGCACGTCTTTATTATCTGGCGACTATCCCAGGGAGTTTAATATAGAATAACAGACATGCGGGATGTTTTACGTGTATAGAGAAAGGGAGAGTGTGCCGGGGGTGGGTGAGAGGGAGGCGAGGAGCGATATCGTCCGACCACAGAGGAGAACAAAGGTATAGAGCAGGGGTGGAAGGGAGGGGATTGGTCCGAAATACGAGTGACAGAGGGGAATGGGACATGTCGAGGTGACTCGCGTACGAGGTATTCTGAATAATTAAATGACCATCTGAGGGATGGGGAAAAGGGTATGAGGGAGAGTGTGAGAGAGGGAGAGGGAGAGAGAGAGAGAGAGGGAGTGGTAGGTAGCATAGGGCTCGTTAAACCTCCCTGTCAAGTTGTGATTGTCCGAGCGACGGGACCCGGGGCCATTTTGATTCGAGTGTGTGCGCCACTACGGGCTTGTTTCGAGCTGGCTATAAAATCCCCTGCCCACTTTCCATATATACTACCTACTAGTGGACCCATTACGCGCCACCCAAACTCGTCTCCTCCTTTTCTCTTCCATCTTTTGCTATTTCCTCGTGCCTTCCAACTAGCCACCATTCCACCATTCAATTGGACCCATTCACGGTCACGTAAAATCGAATTAATGTTTGGTTCAACTCTTTGCTTAGACTAAAACTGGGGGAAGACAAAGAGGAGAATTTAAAAACCACTCGATCGGGGGGGGAGGGAGGAAAAAAAAAGTGGACAGACGAGTTATGGATGTGGCGATTTATATAGGGTCAGTGAGTATAGCCAAAAAGAGCAGTAAATCGAGTAATTCGATTGATATACAACGAAAAAAGGGAGAGCGCATGGGGTAGTTTTCCCTCATATTATATTCTCTCCATCTCACTCACTCTGACATTATTCGAAAGCAATTGAGTCAATGTTGAGCAATACAATACATGGGTAATAATGGACTCTGGGGTGAATCTGGACCCCTGGGTTTATGGTGGACCTCTCAAGTGTACATCAACATACACTGTATCGTTATTGTGTCTATGTGTGTGAGGGTTGGAGAGAGCGGGGAGGCTGAAAGCAAACCGATCGAGGGAGATTTCGTGCGGCGATGGCTGCTATATATAATGATATAAGAACGCAGATGTAACGCGACAACAGACAGCCAGCAGACGAGTGGAACTGGATTTTTTTTCTCTCAAATCCACTCTTGGGATGTATATTGTATGACAATATGAGCACTTTAAATTTTTCGTCTCAGGAAATTAACAGTGGAACCAACTTTTTTTTTTTTTTTTTCCCCCCCGTTATTTGAGGTTTTGCTGATTTCCATTTGTTCCTCTTCTACTTCTTCTTCTCCTTTGATTTTTTACTTTCAAGAATTAGAAAGCGTAGTAGTGTTTGTTACCGAGGTGAGATTGCGGTAAAAGAAAAACTGACAGTCACTCGTGTAGCCGTCGCGTGTAATTAGTTTGGGAATGGTCAAATTTTTGCATAGACTCGGATTTAATGACTGCTCAAAAAATAATGATGAGGAAAAAAATAAGAGGGACAAACCGTTGATTTGAGCACACGGATAAATCGGATTAGTGGAGATTGGGAGGGAGAGTGCAGTGGTATTAGAAGGAAAAGGCCAAGCTAATGCGTTATTGACTGCGCCTCGCAAATATTATAGAGAACGCCCGAGGGGGCTGTGGTCTGTGAAGTTTATAATCTAATGCATGCCTACACCCTCGAATCGCACACACTCTGCGACGCCGTGTTTTGCCTGAGGGGAGAGCATTGAGTGCTTTCACCGCATTCGCTCGTGCCACCACCGCCGCCGCCGCCGCCGCCGCCGTCGCCACTTCCCTCAATCGCATATCACAGAGCATTCATAATGAAATTATATCGAATTACCCGTATCTACGTCACTCCTCGGATACATTTTACAAATTTTCGACGTAACGGTGTGAATGACACTGGTGTAAAAATCGGGGTAGGTCAGTAAAACTGGTGAGAAGCTTTTGGTTGATAATCTGTGCTATCAGTCGGAAAGTTCGCAAATTGTCCGAATTAGACTCTAGAAATTCTAGGGGAATACATTGTTTTTGCGTAGACTACGACACAAAGAAGGAGTAAGGGAAAAAGAAGAGTGCATTGTGTGGAGCTGCCGCGTGCCGTGAATATTTTTCAACGTATATACCGTGCATTCACGCAATGACAGCCAAATGTAAATGGAAAGCACGTGTGCTCTCTACGGCCGTTCGACTGATACGTTTGGCGGGGATATATTTCCGCTCTTATGACACTAGTCATCTTGAAAAATTAGATATGAATCGTTTAATGCTCTGTAACTCACCGTCATCAGTGCGTTTTCGTTTGATACTATTGCCGTTTGGATCTTGATGATGCGGGGGAATACCAAGAATACCACTAATACTGTAGGCATTTGGTGCAGTTGCATTGGTTGGAATGCCAGTGGCTGTAGCCGGTGCGTGCGCTATCACTGATACCGAGCCACCTGAGCCCGGCTGACCCTGTTGTTGACCCTGCTGCTGCGCCTGTTGCTGTTGATGGGCGTGTTTCGCTTTTTCCGCTGCCTTATTCCTTACAATCCTGAAAAAATGCCAACAAGACAGAGGATCAGGCCGTAATCTTTCTGGTATTTATTCCCCATGAACTTGGATTGGATCGATTTCCCATTATCGTAGTGTGAAAATTACTACAAAAGAATTTATAACAGTGGATTTAGACATTTCATATGCTCATAGATTGCAATGATAAATGGCACGTCCGCGCTCGATTCGCTCCGGGTTTGCGGATGGGAGGGTTGCTACGATCATTAATTAAGATTACGCGGGTCACTTCGCGCGTCAGCCGATATGTGCTATATATTGTATATGTAACATAGTAGAGAGAGAGAGCGGCGTCGATGACGCGGCGCAAAGTTATCATAATTACAGTTTAACTCGAGAGACTAACGAACCCTGGATTCATTCTTGCGTGTAACTGCTTATTATCTTTGATGTATATTGGTGAACTGGTGGATGTGCATGCAAAGTAAATTTTGTCTCTGCACTGGAGATTTTTCCCTCCACCCTCCTCCACTCAACAAAAAAGAATTCGATGGTCACATAAATAGATAGGTGTATATATGGGAGTACCGCATATTATGGTCGGTGGTAATGTCTCGACATTTAGACGATTCCCGTGGCGATGTGTTTGCGGGTTAGGTAATCGCGGGGGTTCGCGAGCGTCGGCGATCAATCAGATGACACCTGTTGCCCATGGAACAAGCCACAGACTCGTATTCGTGAGTGTATATGGCTCTGGCGCCCTCTCATTCACCACCTTCGCCAATTCGCAACAATTAGGTAGGATCCTTATCGTGGCACGCCTTCACTATATTGGAGGAAGGGGATTCCAGAGCCTAAGG
>JAPYZM010001917.1:0-17014 GCA_030522845.1 Psyttalia concolor
TTACCATATTATTTTGCAAAAGATTGTTATGCTTTGCAAAAATGAGTGAAATCCTATAAAAAATCACAAAAAAACTTTTGTGAAAAAATTGGGCCAAGTGACGTTTTATGTCCTGGTCATAACTGTAAAAAATTATATCGTCACTTTTATTCGCAAAAAAATACGTGAAATCCAAAGAACGCCAAGCCCTTCATTCGTTAATAGCATTGGTCTGCTGAAAAACAAAAACCTGGCGTTTTTTTAAATTCCGTTGTCTTCCAAACTGGAGAATTGACTGAATAAGTATAATACGACTTACGTAAGTATATATAGCTGGATAATTACAGGCTCCACTCAGCAAAATTTGAAATAGACTGTCGAACGAACACGTATGTAATAAACTGATCTGGCGGTCTCCAATTGTCACTGTTGGTAAGCCACGTGATTGTCCACCTCTAAGAATTGGTAATCTGCTGGATTTGTTGTAAACCAACATTTCAGTCAATTTATGAGGGTTTTTGACGAGATACAAAGTACGTTCATGGGATTGTTTTTTCTCCTTCTCATTTTCGCTTTCTTTGTTCCTATCCGTTGACTATTCAGTTTCTTTCTCTGTTCCTTCGCTTCTTGTTGGTACATTTTCTCTTCGTATTCGGATGTTGAATGGCCTGATCGTCTCTTCTTCTCCTTGATTTCTCCAGTTCTCCTGATGATTTCTTACTAAAAATACCTTGCGAAGCTCCTTCGGTAAAGAATAACATACAGTACATATTCGAGGCTTATTATAGCCTTCGTCGTCGTCGTTGTCGATTAGATACGAACTTTTTTTAAAAGGATGGATCGCTATTTTACAACACCTGTAATAATTGGCGCCAGCCGGATAGTCACCTCTGCTGCACGCAACACAATCCGGTAAAACATGATGTTGCTCATCCAAACTATCATTATTAGTAGGAAGTTTTATTTCTTTGAAATTGAATTTGTGTTGCACAATTCTCATATAATTTTTGGCCGTTTTCTTCACTAGCAGAGAGGTCTCCATCATGTTTTCCCATTGAACGATCGTTTGTTGTCAATTTTTCATCAACTGCAATGTTCACGAGTTTCATTTTGCCTTGAAAATATTCAATGTGGCGGTCTACAACTAGATTCTCAACTCTCTATTTCCCTGACGATTTGTCCAAATTATGTTTTATTTTCTTAAATTCGCATTCAGCCGACGCACTTTACGCAGGGATACGTCCATAATTAAATTTTTCGGGTGATACTGCCGATCATAAAGGTATGGTCTTGATATCTTTACCTAAGCCATGTATAAAAGCTGAAGAATGATAGGCATTTAGATGGCTACCATTGTACAGATTGATTCCTGTTTCTCGAGTCTCACCTCCACACGTCTTCTTCATTTTCAGTTCCCCACCAGTTAAAATTTCCTGTCCCCGTGTGAGCCAAGAGTCGATGGTGTTGTCATTACATTCTGTGCCTACACTGAAGTCGTTTATGTATTGGCCATATATCTCTTCGTCTCCACCGAGTGACGTGGTGGCAAATTACATAATTACAATTCACCACAAACCGTTCTGAAACGACCACGACAGCTAGAGTGCTATGCTGAAACCCTCGGTGGACTTCAGCCTGCTCTCTCCTCTACTGCCTCGTGCTTATTTTACCTGTTGTTCGGGCTGGTTCGTTTCTGTTCAGGCTATACGGAAATTGAATTATGATTCCGGGCTAAAGAATAACAAATCAAGAGACTGTGGGTTATTCTCAAAAGAATCCGATATATTCACAATAAATGATAATAAAAGATAACAAAAAGGATAATTACAGTAATTAACGTGAGGGTACAATTTAGATCACCAGCAAACGATTAATAATGGCGATCAAACGTCTAATAGTCGTTAGCCAACGTTTACTAACCCCCACTACACGTCCTGCAACCATTAACGGCAGTTACCGACCTCCCACCACCAGTGGTGATCGACCTCCCACCACGGCGGTTATCGGCCACCAGCCGATGTCCAACACTGTTTAACCGGGTATTCAATGATTGATAATGCGATGCCATTATGTGTTCATTATTTACGGACAGAATGATGAGATTATTACGACGTTTAGCTATAATAGCTATGATAAAATCGTTTATCGAATGACCGCGGCTCGGTATGCATTCACAGGGCATCAGACAATCGTTTGGAGATCATCAGCTATTTCTGTTCGGGAGAACTATCCATCGACATGATATTCGCACTTGCTAGGCGTGGGACGCCGATCCGTAATCCATGCTATCATCGATATCAATGTAGGAAACTGATGTTCAATTCGCGATAAATGCCCGTGGAGTTATCTGGCAATATTCTGAAGGAATATTGTGGCACTTGAATGTGCTTGATAAACAGGTATTAGACGAAGACACCCCGTAGTCTTTCACGGTGTGAGGGAATTAATGACTGCTACGGAATTACGCTGTGCCTGTACACCTGCCAATGCAAATGAAAGGGTACTCACACGCTGCTCGGCATATTAAGTATTAATCCTCGTTACTCCCTCGTGAATCGTCAAAATCGCCGTCCAATGGTTCGTAGGAGGTCTAACTCCGTGATGGTCCTTAATTCCACCGCTTTTACACTACTTAACACTAAATACTTAATAACTAATCTACTTAAACTAGGGGTGTGCAACCACGATGAAAGTCAGACCAGAGTGATTCTAACATCGACGCCGATTCCACATTTCGGTATATTTCGCATATATCTTGATTCCAACCAATGATAATTCGGCGTTAATAGCACATTAACAGCAGTGTCCGGCGACTGCTGCCCTCAGGTGTACGGCCCATGACCCATATTTCCTGACCTACTTTACCAGCAATATGACTAGATTAGCCGCTACTCAGATGTTTGCATGGGAGAGGGGTGAAGAGAGAGCCGCGTCGATTATTATCATTATTATCAGGACGTGCGGTCGGCCGCCACGTTACAACCTTTATCGTCATTTTCAATATTCTCGGTAATTTCTTCATTTTCTAACGTTTCATTGACGACGACAGTCATTTGAGAATCTAGAATTTCCATTTTGTTATTAATAAAATTTCCAAGTACACGCTGATAAGTAGGAAAATTATCAATATAAGAAAATAAATTATATTCCTCAGATAAAGTTCAGGGGGATTCATTTAATCGACAATAAGTCTTGTAGAAATAATTTTGATATGAATACGTTTTGTACTCTGAGGAAAATATCACTTCTAAGAGAGTGGCTTCCTGTCACAATTTCCTAGACTAATGAATGTATATCACTTCTTCTTCCGTATGCAGAGGTTTCCGCCAAATATCGTTGGCAAATTCGGCCTCGAAGTATTGTTTTTGACTATTTGTATTACTTTTTTATCGAAAATGATCTGAATTTCCCGAAAATGATGATGACTTTTTTCTGACCCCTCGTTTTCATGCCGAAAGTACCAAAAAAAGAACTTGTAACGCAATTTTAAATATGATTACCATCTTCAAAGGCAACAAAAATGAAAAATTCGGATAATCTACACTGCAAAATCCTATCTTTTTAAAATAGCAGTTAAAAAACCGTTCAACTTGATTCAAGAATTTTCGGGTAAATACACATATTAGTGCATAGCATTGTTTATGAGGCTCCGGGAGGTCAAAATTTGTGGAAAACTTTTTTTTTTTAAGTCGAATTATATATGAATAACTTGGACACATTTTTTTAACCTGGATTTGCGAACGGTATTTGGCGCAATCGTTCATATATGTATTACTCTGACTGAAAAATTGTCGCGTTATACAAAATGTAAGCTCTTTTACAAAGTGAAAAATATCACAAGACTGATAGATTTTTGTTGATTTGAAGTGCTGATGTGGCTGAACTAAACCTGGAAGAAAAGTAATTCTATTGACCTGTAATCATATTCCGCAGGAAATTAATATTTTTCTGGGCTAAGCAAAGTTCCGTAGTATCTTCAACACACCCCTGATTTTGAGAATAATCCTACAATGAACATACTTTGCGAGTATGCTCTCATCTTCTGGACGTCTCTGATAAAAATTAATCTAGCCAAGCATGTCAACCAAAAACGCTTCATGAGAGGTGCTAGATCTTTCAGTACACCACTATACATCGCCATAAAATGTGCAATATCTAAGCGTATGTAACAACTTATATCAGCATCTGTTCTTAGAGCATCTGCGTAGGATTGTATCGTTGGATAGCCCATAAGTGTAATGATGGTTGCCGTCAACAATGCCTTACCGGAATCCATCCCGACTTCGAATGGCTTTATGAACCCCGAACTTATGCATCTATTCCAAAAGTTGATGATGGTTACAGTGTCGGGGGCTTCAGTTATCATTTGTCCAACAGAAAATTGTTCTCCCTCGACATTAACAACATTGATTTTTTAAAACTTCGGGTAAATCCCTCCAGTGGCGCCAATGAACACACAAGGTGTTACTGTGCTAACATATTGGTTGTAGGCCCGTCCTCGGAAGTTGGTCCAGTAATGAACTGTAAAAGGTGCAATTGGCAAAAAGTGAATATCCTGTGAAAAGACGTTTGCTTGCATCAAAGATAATGCAATAATAGGATCTTGATCCCAATATTGCAAATGCACATATGTCCGTTTTGCTCCACGCAATACGGTTGGTTTGGGTATCAATAGACATTTTGGATCACCCTCTTGCAGGTACTTTTCAGCTAAATGAGCTCTATAAGTGTCTGTAGTTCCCTGATTTACTTGCTCTCCAGCTTTCAAGCGGTATGCATTTCTCAAATAGAATTCTCACCAAGCACTACTGTCAGGAGAAGCAGTGCACGAAAGGATCATTTTATCACAAACTTACTCAAATGCTACAGGCATCTCACTTCCGCATGTACATCTCCCAGTAAAAAGAAATAATTTGGAATTGATTTATCAAAAATTATTGGAGAAAATAATTCCAAAAGAGTACAACAAAAACGAAGTTCTAATCATTGCATCTTCTATATGGATGAAACGATTTACTTGAACCCAGTTTCATTCAAAGCGTTTTATGGACTTGTTCAATTCACAGTTTCAAGGTATTTCCATATTCTCGATAATTTTTCATTTTTTCTGAATTATTGAGTTTTTAGGGAGGAATAAGAAACTGAATATCAAGTCGAATAAAAAAATTATCACATTTTTCTGGAACCATTCAATTTGCTATGAAAGATCTTTAATCGAATGTCATGAAGATTTAAATTTTTGAGCTATTGCTATAAAA
This sequence comes from Psyttalia concolor, assembly GCA_030522845.1. NCBI lineage: Eukaryota > Metazoa > Arthropoda > Insecta > Hymenoptera > Braconidae > Psyttalia > Psyttalia concolor. The sequence goes on from JAPYZM010001917.1 coordinate 5,238, forward strand.
TTTTTCATAAATTTGACATCTAAATTTTTTTTTCAATTGAAACGCACTATTGAAATAATGAAACCGGTACTGAGCCACCGTTGCGAAAATATAAATAAGTGAACAATGTGTTTACCTGCTATCGTTCCATTTTTGCTGCGGACAGAGACATAACTTTCTTTGTTATTATACCCACATTTTCACTTTGATGCGAACTAAACTTCTTGTTGAGGTCATTACCCAGGTTGTTCCCACTCAGATCGTTGACATTGCCATCCTTTTACATATGTAACTTTACCTCGAGTCATACGTTTTTTCTCTGTCTGTTGAATAAGCTGACAAAAATCGTGTCGCGGCATTGAGAAAGAGAAAGTTCTCTACCATCCACCACCGAATCCTCCCATGTACTATCTGGATTGATAATCGTAGAATGTGCCAGTGGTTTCGGCCGTTTTTTTATTAATCGTGATACCTGTGGCTTCTTTCAGACGGCCCTGGACGTTTTGATGATTTTTTACAACTAATGTTTGCAGATTTTTGCTGTAATTATCACATGTGGAGCCAACGAACGGCTAATTGTCTTCCAAATTGTTTCAGATGCTGGTAGCAGCCTTCCGTCATTGTGGCTGATTTTAGCACTGTTTCCTACTAATACCTCAATAACTCTTTCCTAATCTAATGAGAATTTTCGACCACAACGAGATTTTTGTGTCATTCTGACACATAACAAAATTTCATCAATACTTATTTTGTACCGGGATGTACGTTTTCAGTGTTTGTCATACCATTGCAATGTTGCCAATCGTATGAAATTCCGGAAAGGATGGTTAAGACTTATGAAGCCTGTATTAGCACGGCTCCAGTGGTAAAACAGAATAGCTGGTGAAAGTGTCTGCATCTTACGTTAATTTCTTGTCTTGACCATTAAAGCGCGAAATTCGATATGCATAGGATTGTCGGTAATAGAAATTTCTATTCAATCGATTATGTGATTTATAGTTTCATCGATCTTTATTACTAATCTCACTAGAGGTATCTGATGCAACTGTGCTTAGTTAAAAAAAATTTCTGTGAAACAACCAACCTTTGTTCAAAGTAGTGTTTTAATTTAAAAAAAAAATAAGTGCAGTGACAGTAATGAGATGTGTTTCCCGTTTTTTTTCAAGTTTTCGTGAATTTTTGGACTTTACTCCCCTTCGTTTTTTGAAGTCAGCTGGCTTGATGTCTGAAACCGAGGGCTTCATATGTGCGTGTCAGGATGGCGTGATTAACATCCTGGTCTATTGAAGGCGTGTTTTGAAATTGCAAGTTCGGGATGTTAGGTGTCTGGCTTGCAAGTAGTCGCCCGAATCTCTGCTGTGTCTTTTGTCGGCTTGTCCGACATATGCAATCATGAGTTATAGAGACTGGCATAACGCGGCTTTCAGAGTGTTGTATGATCATCTACGGCACTCTTATGGGATAGACCGAACGCCCATTCTGCCTTATGTGCCAGGAGATATTGAGTCCGTTTTCGTGAATGAGATGTGTAAAATTTACTGGAACTTCTTATTTGCGACTATCAAACCGTAACAGCTAGAAAGCCTGATATCGTCCTCTTCGACTTTGAAAACAAAGTCATTCATGTGATTAAGTTTCCGGCGCCTGCCGAATGCAATATATTGTGACGTATAGCTGGGGTACGTCCAGAAGAGACCCACAGTCTTAGATCTTTCAGTACCTGTCTTCAACTTCAGAATTATATAGCCTGCGGTTAACGTTAAAAAAATTAGTTAGGGTTAAGTACCAGGGAAACCTGAGGTCCATTTTAGGGAGTTAAGTTCGTTATTTTCGCGTCCGTCCTGAGCTCACGTCGCAAAGGGGGCTTGCTTTTACCATCTGACGTGTAGGGAAGGTTTATACCATTAATAAAATGCCCTAAGGATGTATCGTCGGGCTGAAAGTGCGAGCACTCAGAAAGAAGGGATTCACGAGGGTTAGTTGGGGGTGAGATGAGGTCGGAAGGTCGGCAGAAGCGCTCTTGACCAGCGCTCTGCCGAATTGCCATTGGTGTGCCTATCTCCCCGAGTTACCCGTTTTCGTTACCGTTGGTCCCGCGAATCTAAGAGTTTCGACTCTAGCGGGAGAAGCCGCGACGTTAGGGTAAGCTAAGAAAATAGGTATTACCTGTGTTCAAGAAAGTGTTAAAATTAAGTGTCAACCATTATGATAATTATGATAAGTTAATCCCAAGTTAGTGCAAAACTATCTGTTATTTAGTCTCTGATTGAGTATCCGTTATCCCGTCGGGATTTAACGAGATTTGCTCTTAAATATTAAGAGATAAAACATTAAACTTCCCGAATTCGAAATCGAGTGGTTTCTGCGCTCAGGGCGAGTGCCTCTAGGCATCAATTGCCGGAAAACGCAGGCGACGCCGACGGGCCTGACGACAGGCAGCAGTCGACTCCTGACAACTGGCCAATCAAGACGTTCATTGCGAGAGGAAAGATGACCGACGCATCGAAGCCGGACCGCTGGACTAAAACCAAGGTAAGAGAGTGATGCCTTACCAGGTGAAATTCTCTGGACATCCAGGAGACAATGCGCCTGATCCGATCATGAGATCGAGGTAATCCCAATTATGTGGAGACGCGCGTGTATCATCGTGGCTGACCTAGCCTGAGTTCGAGTGCGGGGAAAATGCGGACAAAGTCCTGTCGAGAATACCACGCGAAGTAATAAGAATCGTCTTCTTATTATTCGGGAGATTATTCCAAGACGGCAGAGTTCGTTAACACCAAGTTAATGAATTCATGACTAATTAGTGGTGAGAAAAGTCCCGGCTGAAAGCTGGAGAAAATCCCCGAAAATGACGGGTGATATCGCGTGAAAGAGTGTGCTGGTGCTCGACAATAATTCCAGTGATCGGAATGCGAAACTTATTCTCAAATATTTCGTTGCCTGGATTTTTATCGATCGGTGAGTTCGACAAAAACCCGGAATCCCGCGAGTGTTTACGTCGGCCGTTCGTCTAGCTTGCTCGCAGTGAGCAGAGGAGAACTTCTCCCACTGCACTCCGCTTAACGTGTTGAGTGAGGCCAGTTGCGTTGCGCGATGAAAAAACGACGTTTTCTTTAACTCCCAATATCTCGGTAATTTGTAAACCCTTATCGCTGAAATTGGAATGGATGAGCTCATTAACCACCCTTTCAGTCGGACTTCGTCTGAAGGCGATAGGATGAATAGTTTCGAAGTTCTCGATTTTTGTCCTCCGGAAACTGTATCGGAGCCGTTTCATGCGGCACTACTGCTCGACTTACTATCGCTCTCCCTCTCTGTCGCTCGTATAGGCCCAATTTCTTCCCCAATATTATTTTTGGAATATCGAATTACCGGAATTCGACAGAGATTTTCGGGCACTTATACTGCGTGATCGGAATTGATTAATCAGGATAATCATTCCAGCCATATTTAATTATTTAAGAGAATTATTAATCCTATTATTCCAAGTTGATACTCGAGGCTTTGGAGTCCGATAAATTATTTTATTGAGGCCGGGATTTTGACATCCCGACATCTAATTAAGAGATGGTTTGGTGATTTTTATGTTAGTTTCCGAGGCAGTACTCGAAGTATAGAAACGCGATAGGTTAGTTAAGTTTAGTTATTTGGCCGACCCAGTCGGTGGTTAGGGTAATTAGGATAAGATCGACTCCGATTGGGGTTTGAATAGTTATTTTTCCGCTCTTACGAGTGAGACAAATTGTCCTCATCTGATGATGAGGATGACGATGAGGTTCTTCTCATCGAGAGGTACGTTACGGCTTCCCGAGCTCTAGTGTAGTTTTGTGGTCTAGACAATAAAGTTTGGCTAGAGTTTTAGTATAAGCGATTTATTAAATTTTGTTGTTCCCCATGGTTCCAAGTACACCACCCGAATTCATCCCTCTCTCCACAACCTATCATACTGAGCAGCGTGGGGAACCGTCACCTCTTCCTTAACCCTCTCCTGCCTTAGGTTAAGCAAATCTTGTGGTCCGTTATTGTTTTGGTTACATTTAAGTTTGTGAATTTTCGTGTTTTCGAGCTTGTTAGTTTCTCGACCCTTCGAATTAGCCGGCGCCCTTGGGTTCGTTTTAAGTTACGTGTTGTCAGGCTTAGAGCAAAAGGAAGTACGGGCGCGAGTAATGGGCATTTCTCGAACCAGCCGGAAATGTCACCTTACAATATCCCACGAAGAAGAGGAGAAACGGCTGAAATACCAGCCTCTCCTCTTTGACCTGTGTCAGTTGAACCCCGGGTTCAGGGTCAAGCTGGTTGTTCTGATCATTGGTTCTCTCGGGGGCATGAGACAGTCTTTTGTATCTGCGCTTGGGATGATCCCAGCCTGCAGGCGCAATGCCTTAGTATTGGCTGGCCAGATGGGGACGGCTATCATCCTTGGCTCTTTTCGACTACTTAGGCATCATGATTCCGGACTGCAGTAGAGTTCCCCCTCTTGTTGGAGCGAGCACTATTGCAGAGCGATTAGGACTTGAGTGTATAGCTCAGCTTGCTGGGTGGTCTTTGAGGTGATGTTGGAACCCTCGGGGATCATCCGGTGATCTCATTCATGGGGGAACGGAAACAATAACGATGATGACATGAAATCGATTTTTTTCAATTGTATTATTATGAAATATCCCAATATATTTCTGAAAAAATAAGAGTAAAGAAAAAATTAATTTTATCTTCCTATATATGACCAATCATTATCATGTTTTCTGGGAAATTGGAATTTCCAGAATTTTAATTGGAAGGTTAGGGCCAGAATTATGATAGCATCGAAAATATGCCCAAATATGAGTTATTCATCAACTTCAAATCTGCGCCTTTCGTTTTTCCGAAGTGAGTGATTGTTCAAAAACGGGCACTCAGCAGGCCAGCCAATTTCCATGAATGTAGCCAGTCCCTCTAAAAATCTTTATTATTGACATATCAGCTCCAAATCTACGCTAAAAAACTCCAAAATTTCGAGGTAAAAAAAAACAAAATTTGCCGGGGAGCTCAAGAAAGAATCATTAGAAAAATGTTTAAAAATTGACGACTTGTGCGGCAGAATTATCAACTTGCAATCTGCGATATTTCTACGCAAATCAGCAAATTTTTTTGTTCATTCTTCCGATAAAAAAAAACTATTTTTCAATATCGGGGGTTCCGTTAGGCGGTCAACTTACATGAATGCACTCCGTAATGACCACAGTTTGTCAGTCAATTATTAGCTCCAAATCAGCACTAAAAAATAAAGAAATGGGACGTTTTGCTCGTTTTTGGAAATAAAAGTAATTTTAACGAACTAACTATCAAGCACGTAGGTGAACAAGCGTTATCTGAAAGCAACATTTTCTAATCAGTGTTCTACTGACGAAAATTATTCCTAATGAGTCCGTCAAGCATTTTCATTGTCAAAAGGAGGTCGGTTACGCGTCTTCATGGCCACTAGGAGCTCGGTCAAGAACCTCGAGGGTCACTAGCAGGTCGGTCAAACGCTACGGCAGGTAGTTGGCGGAGAGTCAAGTATCACGAGGGTTACTAGGCGCCTTCATGGTCACTAAGAGGACCGTCAAGCGTCTTCCGGGCCACTGGAATGTTTGTCAGGCGTCTTCCTAGTCACTAGAAGATCGGTCAAGCGTTTTCTGGGTCACTAGGAGGTCGGTCAAGAACCTGGAGGGTTACTAGCAGGTCGGTCAAGCGTTACGACAGGTAGTTGGGGGAGTGTCAAGTGTTGCGAGGATCACTAGGAGGTCGATCAAGCTCCTTCAGGGCCACTGGGATGTCCATCAAGCATCTTCATGATCACGGGGGTGTCTATCAAGCATCTTCAGGGCAACTGCGATGTTTGTCAAGGGATTCCATGGTCACTTCAAGCGCCTCATCAAGGCACTTGACTAATCTCCCAGTGACCCTCGTGATGCTTGACGCTCGCCCAAGTACCTGTCGTAACGCTTGACCGACCTCCTGGTGACCATGAAGGCGCATCACTAATCTCCTAGTAATCATGGAGACGCTTGATAGACATCCCAGCGACTAGGAAGACGCTTGACGGACATCCTAGTGACCATGGAGGTGCTTGAAAGACATCCTGGTGCCATGAAGACGCTTGACCAAACTCCTAGTAATCCTTGTAACGCTTGACTCTCCCTCAACCACCTGTTGTAACGCTTGAGTGACCTGCTATGGACCCTCGAGGTTCTTGACCGACCTCCTGATGACCCTGAAGATGCTTGACCGATCTCCTAGTGACTAGGAAGAACCTTGACAGACATGCCAGTGACCCTGAAAATACTTGACGGCCCCCTAGTGATCCTGAAGGTGTTTGACAAACCTCCTAGTGACCATGAAGGCACTTCACTAATCTTCTAGTAATCATGAAGACGCTAGACGGACATCCCAGGGACTAGCTCCTAGACTACTACCTCCTTGACTAACCTCCTAGTGATCCTCGTGATGCTTGACTCTCCCCCAACTATCTGTCGTAACGCTTGACCGACGTGCTAATGACCATCGAGGTTCTTGACCGACCTCCTAGTGACCCTAAAGACGCTTGACCGATCCCCTAGTGACTAGGAAGATGCTTGACAGACATCCCAGTGGCCCGGAAGACGCTTGACTGACTTCCCAGTGACCATGAAGGCGCTTGACCGACCTGCTAGTGACCCTCGAGGTTCTTGACCGATCTCATGGTGACCCTGAATACGCGTGACCGATCTCCTAATGACTTGGAAGACGCTTGACAGACATCCCAGTGACCCGGAAGACGCTTGACCGACTTTCTAGTGACCATGAAGGCGCTTGACTAACCTCCTAGTAACCATGAAGATGCTTTACTCTCCCCCAACTACCGGTTGTAACGTTTGACCGATCTGCCAATGACCCGGGAAGTTCTTGACCTACCTCCTAGTGACCATGGAGACGCTTGACAGATATCCTAGTGACCATGAAGACGCTTGATTAACCTCCTAGTGATCCTTGTAATGCTTGATTCTCCCCTAACTATATGACAGAATGTTTGACCGACCAGCTAGTGACTCTTGTGATTCTTGATCAACCGCCCAGCGGCCTTGAAAACCCTTAACCGACATCCTAGTGACCATGAAGATCCTTGACGCACTCATTAAGAATAATCTTCTTCAGTCGAACACTCATTAGAATTTTTTCCTCTCAGGTAACTCTTGTTTCTCCACATGCTTAATAGTTAATTCTTTAAAGTTACTTTTATTCTCAAGAACCCGCCAAATCTAACAATTTTTTTATTTTTTTGCGCTGTATTGAGCTAATAATTGACTGACAAACTGTTGCACTCACGGGCTCCATTTATGCAAGTTGGCTGCCTAACGGAACGGCCGAATTCGAACAATAAATTTTTATATCGAAAACATGCAAAAAAAATATTTTTATTTCCGCCGAAATGTCACAGTTCGAAAGCTGATAATTGTCCCGCACAGTCCGTAGATTTTGAAACATTTTTGTAATGACCCAGCGTTGGGCTCCTCGGCAATGCTTTTTTTCAACTCGAAATTTTACATTTTCATTGTACAGATTTGGAGCTGATCATTCAATATTAAAATTTTGACACTCACTGGCCGCATTCACGCAAGTTAGCTGCTCAGCTGAGTGCTCGATTTCGAAGAATCTTCAATTTTGGAAAAACAAAAAGAGCAGACTTTGTTTGGTTAGCGCACATTTGACGCTGATAAATAGCTGATAATTTGGGAATATTTTCGATGTCGATACGTAGGCCTTGGCTGCCTAATCTTTCGGGACTGTTTGTCTCCTCCTAAAAAAAATTTAAAAAAGCTACCAAACATAAAATTAACTACGTTTCTTTATTGGTGTAATTTAAAATTATTATTAGAATCGGAACATCTCGAGTTCGAATCCTGGTTTAGACTATATTTTTTTATTAAAAATATATTTTAAATTTTATATTAAGCCTACTCCTTGGATCTCATTCTACGTACTCCAAATGACATCCAATAATATCCCGTGACGTCACGAAAATGGAGAACGATATGTAAAGTCCCCTCTACATGATTTTTCAAATTTTTTGTGTTCTTTTTCTTATATGGATTTCTACTGAGCATTCTAAAAGATCCTTTCGATTGAAAGAAAATATTTAAAAAACAACAAAACAAAAATAAAACTATATAACTATAACCATAAATTGAATCTGATAAAAGTGTGAACGAAGTCTGACTAACGTTACTCGTGTTCATTATGGTGATATCTCCCGCATTTCAATACTCCTAATGATAGTTCGGGGTATCAGGTGATCGACTCATTTGCGCGGGCATTATTGTAAGGCTATTATAAAGAAAATACCGGTCAAATCGAGAACAATAAGTGCCGAGTAATATTTGACGGGTTCAAAATAAAAGTATAATGCGGGGGAGTGTTTTTGACAATTATAATTCACCTTTTTTCACACGTGTGATTCGGCGGTCATTTTTGTGTTGTGGAGAGACCGAAAGTGACTGATCTAGTGAATTTTTTAATTAAATAATCATAAACTGATCCCCATTTGTGGTTTGTTTACGCTCACAATCGCGGTCTGCGTGGAAGGCTGTTTTCCCCTAGAATAGCTGTGGAGGGGGCATCGAAAAACCTCGCAAAAATGATTACAGCCGAGCCTCAAAGTGATGCCTCGTTGCTTTGACTAGTGTTTATTTCACACTGTAATTATTGAGAATTATAACTTGTTGACGACATAGTGAGATCGTCGAATATTTAGTAAACTAGGTAAATTGCGCGCTTCACGCGCTTCGATATTCATGACGCTCCGCAATATTATAATATGTATGCTAGGTATTGTAATGAGACTACTCTCGTTACGGGTAACCGTGTACCCTGCGATACCCACTACGAGAGTCGGCGCACACTAAGAGTGCACGCCGAGAACACGGCGAAAACAATGACATCTGCCATTAACTGGGAAAGGCTGACGAAAGATGATTGGACCAGCAGAGGTTGTAGAGAGTGCGGGCGACGGTGAGTACGCCAAAAAGGATCACGCCCTAAGGCGTCCCTTCGGGCTAAGCCGCGTGTCAGGACATGATTGGCAAGCTGTTATATTTGCTGTCGCCCGATATGCAAAGCACCGCAGCTGCGCAGGGGAGAAAAAGGGCCAATGGACAGGTATTCCAACTGGGCATTTCCAGAGGGCTTAATGCCTTAGCCTGGGAATCAACAGCTAGGTGAAAGGACTAGCGCCTGCGATTTGCCGTCAAGTCGATTCGCACTAATGGGGTAACGGATGACCCCCTAGTGCTGAGAAATTTAGACTAAGGATTAAGCTTCCAGAAGATTTCAGGCAGTCGGAGATGGGCTCTTGGAGCGAGCAGACTAGCTCGTAAGGCTCTCCTCCAAGAGACAGTGGTGACCGTCTCTTCTGAGGGATCCGGAAAGTTCGCTGTTAGGCTTTACGCTGGACAGCGAGAGAGTGGGCGCCCCGCCAAGGAGTAGATGGCTTCGGGGAGAGGCGAGATTTCCATCTCCCCGGAGAAGAAGCTCCTTTGAGAATGAAATCCCAGCCTGATGTGGTCGTCTAGCTTGAGGATAGATGAGATCCTTGCAGGCTAGGGCCATGCCAGCGCCTGGAGTAGTCGGGGGTGAACTCGCGATGGAATGGCCGTTACCAACATCTCAGAGTTGAGGTGGTGGACCTAGGTGGTTGAGACAAGGCCTCCAGATACCCAGGTAGCACGTATCTCCTGAGTCTCGGCGCCCTGCGGGTTGGGAAGGATTCGCTGTCTATTCGCAGATACCGGGAATGACACATTCGAGGTGATAGCTACCCGAGGGGGCCCGTACCTCTCGGCGATAGAACGGAAATCGTGATTTCCAGTATCAGGGACCCCTCATACAGGGGTAACTTGGCGGCTTCATTGGTGAATTTCGCCCACTCTACCACACCCTCTGTCGCTGGCCGAGATGATGAGCCCCGCCACTCCGAAAGCCCTCTAGACCGACGAGGTAGCTCTAGACGTCGGTTTTACTGTTGGGGTTCCGGCAAAAATCCCGCTGACGCTCAACTCCCTTCGTGTCAGGGAATGGAGCCAGTGAGAGTCATTTCTCCGCGGGGAGATATCACGATGTTTTTTACGGTATATATTGTAATATGGTATTTTTTATTTTTATGTGGAGACCGTTCGGAGGTTTCCACTGAAATTCATGCGAGTAGTCATCCTGCGAGCGAGAAGTCATCCTGCAAGGGATATTTTATATTATTTTTTTTTGTTATATCGAGCCTTGGTTCACCCCTCAGTAGGTTTCGTCGTGGGGGGGAGTTCTTTGGATCATCGTGGGATGATCTTGATCTCCAATTGCGGACTCTGGGGAGTGAGCAACAGAAGGAGAAAGTCGAAGGATTTGATTTTACCGCCTACAGGGGATCTCTCCTGAATTATCCTGAAAGTCGCGCCAGCTCTCAGATCCAACAATTTTGGATTGTAGTACGGAGTTGAGGAGAGTTAAATATCTTCTGAACTGTCGTTTGATGTTCATGGAGATATTTCATTATTTTTTTAAAAAGATTTTTGGAAGTCCGATAAGTCTAATTTCCTCGGAAGGATGAATATTATCGCTGGAAATTAGACTTGCGTTTTGACTCAGAGAATGTCTGTGTGGTGTGTGGGGGGGGGGGGGGGGGGGGGGGGGGGGGGGGGGAGGCACCTGGTGGTAAAGAAAATAAATCCAACTTACTCTTCAGTCCCCCCCATGAATGAGTAGGCAAAAATGCCATGTTTTACGTAAAAATATCAGACACTGGGTAATTTGGCCGATTCCTTCCTCCTTACTTCGATTTTTTTTCTAGGTTTCTTAGTATTTTTCGTCTTGCCTTTTTTCGTCACTCGCGGTTTCTTCCTCCTGCGACGTCCAGATGTTAACTTTCGACGTTCACACTGTCACGGAACACGATTAAACGTAATATGAGAGTATGATAGCATATTACCACCGTTATATCCAGAGCCAGTCATCAACGTATCAAGTTTTTTCTCGGCTCTCCTCTTCAAATTGATGCCTGATTCCCGTGCATGGCTCCTCAGAGAGGCTTTCAGAGGTATATCCCGCTCGAGAACATCACCTACGACATTCACACCTGAACGCAGAGCCTCTCTCCCGACAGGTGACGCTCCCTGTTTCAGTAGGGGTAGTATTCTTCTGAATAAGCCACCTAGGAAACTACCGATGCCATGGCCTTTTTGATTAGCATTTCCTATGTATGCGCGATTTATACCACCGTGCTCAAATGGTATCGGTGCACCATACTCATCCCTTATATCTATCTCGATCGTTTGAAATTTCGTGTGTAATGACGATATATAAAGAGGCGGTGAAAAAGACTTGATTTTCAATCCACCGTATTTATAATTATCAATGTCTAATGGTACAATACGCATTAGTGGGGTGTGCACATCGCGGGTTATATAGGTCTCACATATATCCGAGTATACGTACATACTTTGAGGGATACCTCGTGATAATGAGGCTGGTGTCTGTCCTCCATATGTATTTGTTTGAGCACATAATATTATGTGTCTATTTTCAGCAGCAACCCCGATCACTTTGTTCACCAAAGGTGCTAAGTGCAGAATATGAAAACCATTTGCACAGGAACTATCGCAGATTTTTTGCACAGAGACGTAGCCGCCACAATTCATAATCAATTTCACATGATCTCTCATAAATAGCATGTCGTTCATTGTATTCAACAAAACTGCAATACTATCGTAAACACCGTGTGGAAGATTCCCTTCCTGATCATTCACGGCATACAA
>JAPYZM010001918.1:0-15902 GCA_030522845.1 Psyttalia concolor
TTTTTTGCATTTTTCTCGGTCCCTATTGCAGATACAGAGATTCTGGCCGTTTTTTGGGATCATTTCGTTTTTTGAGGATAACTTTAAAACTAATCGTCCGTGGCGGAAGGGGACACGTGTGAACGGAAGAATCCTGAGAATAAAATATATATATAATAAATAAATAAATATATTAAATGAATAAATAAATAAATATTATAATAAATATATTTTTATAAATATATTTCAGTTTCGAGATTATAGTCTCGAAACTGAAAAAAAACTGCAAACAAAATACGTTTGTCAAAAAATATAAAATACATTGCTTTTGTATTTCTTATTTTACTAACAATGATAATTTTCGGATAAACCCTCGGCATTTGTAGCCCTGTTTAAAATACCTATATACAGAGGACCCAAATTTCGTCAGAAATTTGTCTTTAAATGTTTTAATATTATATCCGTGGACCCTCATTTTGTCGATAAGATGAAACTTCTTGTAAATTAAGTCAATCAATTTAGTCTGAATGCTAAGCCTCATTTTGAATAGCCTTATGTTTTTTCTGCCGTAATTATAACTTTTCAGCTGTGGCCATAAAGCTTAAATGGAGGTTGACAGTTTTCGTTATAGTTAAGATACCACCGGAATGCAATGGGATAGCATTTGACAGATGTATCTTGGCAGCACAAATTATGTGCTCGCAGAATCAGGTACATTCAGATTCCCCATTCCACGCATTAGCTCAGGTTAACCAACAGGCGCATAGTGTATACCTGACTCACACATATGCCTACTGATTGCTTGCTCAGAATTTTATAATAAGCCCTATTTAGATTCTGAGCACACAAAAGTGACGGGAATGGGAATAATGGATAGCGAAAACAGTTCCATTTTATAATAATTTATTATTACCACGAGATTATAATAATGACTGCAATTTCAATACATATTGTCTCGCACAATTGATGGAGGGCAATTCTGATGGATGGCAATACCTTTCCATTGGCTGTCAGATCCGTATCAACAGAGCAAAGTAATGCCCCCATTATCGGCGCCAAGTAGGAGTAATCTATTGAGTGGTAGAACCGTCATTGCAGTAAGGACACCCTTGAACGCATCTGATCTCAACTTTGAGGATGAAAAAGACGCATTTCCACTGACCTCAGTGTGGACCCCAATTCGGTTGGCAGTAGTTCCAGAAATGAGCTGTTGTTCGTATAACTCCATACAATGAACAGGTTCAGTAGCTCCTTTCAGATGAAACTTTAGTTTTCCATCGATCGCACTCCATACAGCGATAGTCTGGTCCAAAGACGAGCTCACAATTGTCGTTTCATTAACAGCCTTCAACTGTAATATTTCGCACTCATGACCCTTCCACGAGGCTATAATAAGTCCTGTCCGGATATCCAGTATCGTCAGAACTCCCGAAGCCTGTCCCAAAGCCACCCAGTTGCCACTGGGCGCCACGACAATACATCTGATCAAGCCTGTCGCGTTCATCGCAACTTTCATCTCGTTTACATATTGAAAGCTCCTGCAATCAATGATCCTCAATGTGATATCAGTAGTCGCCACTAGAAGGGAAGTAGAAGGGGCATTACTTGCAACCAGAGTATTAACCGGCGCTGGTCTAGTACTTTCAGGACATCCCAATAAAGATCCCATAAATGGATCCCAGCAATGAACTGTTCCATCACAAGTGACAGCATATCTCAACGATTCTAAGAATGTCAACGCCAAGATCGATTTTTTGTGACCAGTGTAGGTGTACTGACACGAAGATACTGTCCCACCATCCCCCTGACTCCTGATACTCCAGAGTTTGATGGTCTTATCTCGTGCACCACTCATGAAACTATTTTCATTATCCAATACCGAGAGACATCTGATACTGTTCGTGTGGCTTGAAAACGTCTGGAGTTTTATCTGCTTCATGTTGAAGGTTAAATCCTTATCGGGCCTTCCTATCTCGTGCTCCCAATAGGCCAACCAATTTCCTCGAAGCTGTCGACCACTGGAGGAGATGTTGATTTCACGAGGTGGCGAGGCTTCAATATTTTCTCCCATTTCAATTCTATTGCCTATCACAGACATATTGCCAAAACTTCCTGCCCCCTTTGTAATGTCTCTGTCGTCCAGTAGCTCGGCGGTTAGAGTACAAGATGTCTCTGACCTGCTCATACCCTGATCTGAGTTGAACACTAAATCTCCATATTCATCGCACAAATCACGAATTAACTGATGATTTTTCAATATTTCACTCATCGCTCCTTCTTCCACGAACCTGTAAAAGAGAAGATACGATTTGTGAGCAAATTCTGATGTGAAAACTTGTTTCAACTCCGCATAGGCTCGATTCCTTTGCAAGTTAGATCCATCGTGATCAACAATCGGTGGTGAATACGAAATTGCCACTTCTGAGGACAATCCAAAGTTTTGACAAACAGACGAATCCACCAATGTCCAATCTTGTCCGTCAGTTCTTCTATTTTCTTCAAGATGTCCTTTACTTCTTGGTGACTGATTGAGTCCCTCGCAGATATCTACACGTTTCTTATCGTTCTGCAGCTCTGATTTATCACAAAATACTTTATCAAATGCCAGAAAGAACCTCTGAATGGGTACAGATAAGTGGCATTTGGTGGCAGTGGATCCAAGTCGAATGCTCAAGCAGGACATTGCATCTAAAAATTTATCAGCGAGGGCTTGTCTCGCAATTGCTCCAGAGGGATAAGTGTATCTTGTTGTGGAAAGAATCCTTACAGTTGGATGCAAGATCAATCGGACGATAGTCTCGTTCAAAGCGTCCATCAACGCAGCATCAGACAGATATGAAGTGATATGACTCAATAATGCCAAACAGGAAACCAGACCCCCCTCAAGATTTGGCGTAAGTTTTCGCTTGCAGAGGGTCAAGAGCTCTGCCATGTGGCCAAAGTATTGAACTAAGATCATCTGCTCTCCGTAGAGACTTGCAATCGCTGATAGTGATTCTAAAACTTTTGATGCGTTGACATCACCTATTAATTGCGATGAATCGTCATCAATTGGGAATAGATTTGCTCGACCTGCGTAGCACAATGAGAGCATTCTCAAGAGATTCCGGGAGAGGAAACGAGCGGTTAAGACTGGACCGAGCCGATGCGACAGCCAAATGACAGACTCTGCACTCATATCCGATACCTTTGATTCCTGAATAACAGTTCTTTCGGTTTTTCTATTCGAAGTGTCGATCTCATCCTCTGGCGAATCTCCAGAAATCTTCAAGAAGATCGTTTTCCGATTTTCAAGATCTCCAATAATCGGCGGATTTTCTGAAGTGTTCGATATACCAGAGACATTACCAGTGTAGGATCCAACTAAAGGCATATCCTCACTCGACGTTTTGCTTCCCACATGACAACCAATACTATTAAATTCAATTACCGATTTAGAACTACGCGAATCTGTCTTTGGAATTGGAATTGTTGGAGATTTAACAGCGCCAGAGGGCGAAAGTCTCGATCCATCGTCCACCAAGTCATCAATAAGATTTAGATTGAGCTCTAATTGTATGTCTCGTGATTTACAACTCTCAACTGGTGATATAACATCTTCAGTCTCCATAGAAAACACCTCGACTTCTGTATCACTGGGTTTATCCACTTCAGGTACAGAAATGATTATCGAAGTTTGATTGTTTTCAGAATCAATTGATGAGTCTTCATCGAGAGGTGACAAAACAGCTTCAATATCTCCAGCTCCATCGCTCAAGTCACAAGTCTTCAAGTTTCCAGTTCTTCTGCAGTTCGGGCTGGAGGGACCTTGAGGTGAATCCCGATAGCATCCAACAGCTTCAACAAGTGGAGTTATGAAGTGATCTAGGAATCTCCTAAGCCCCAGACGCACCATTAATTTTAACAGAAAACTCCTGTGGTATAGTCTCATTGTTTTGAATTTGGCGAATGTATTCGGGGGAAGGCAGTCCATGCACGTCATCGCATCCATCACAGAGCCGTTCTCATAGAGCTTGACTATTGGAGTTAAAAATATTTCCGACGTTTCCTTGGGTCCTAGGGACTTGGCGATGGGATCAAAGAGATACCAGGCAGCAAGTACTGCACTGTAAGGTTCTTCCATGATTTGTTTAACATGGGGAACTATCAGTTGCAGACTAGATTCCATAGAATTACCCGCAAGCATGAGAAGTTTTTCCAACTCTCTGGCTACAGCTTTGACCTTACATTCACTTATTTTACACAGATATTGAATTTTTGTTCTTGTATTGAGGGAATTGAGTTCAGCAATTTCGTCGTCCTTGAAGAGATTGTTGAGGTCTCGAACAAGGTTCTCATACTCTTGGAGCATTTCAGTAACGTTGAAGAGGTGTTGGAAGTACTTGGAGGAGGGAAATAAACTGCTGGAGAGAATTGGTTGGAGGAATTGGTGGGCTGAGGGTGGAGGAAGACCCATAGGAGTGACAGTGGGGTAACGAAAGGGGGCCGGATCTGACGGGTCATTGGGATCAATGGAATTGACTCCGTAGGACTTTGGGATGATTTCCACTTGGAGAAGAAGTCCCACCGCATTCCTCACGCATTTCGGCAGAATTTCAGGGGTCTGGGTGAGAATGTTTATGCACGTCTCCAGGCGTCGCGTGAAGGAGGACTTTCCGATGTTCCAGGTTGCGTGGAATTTAGTGGGTAGGAATATCTCGAGTATCAGACAACCGAGAATCTGCTGTTCTTTTACGCGGGCACAAGCGACGATCTGCCGGCAATTGGAGGAATTGTGTTGAAGAGGGGCTTTTGGATTGTAGGAACGGTGGGAAATTTTCTTTATGAATGAGTGGGTGGATTCTACTTGGAGGAGTGCGGACACTGGATTGTAGTCTTTTGGGAGTTGGATTGATTGAGGAGGCTTGTCCGGACGAGATGAGTCGTCTGGAGCGAGGAGGGAACCACGCGATCGGCTGAGCAGCCGGCTGAGGGCGAGGGGAGAAGATCGCGCCATATTTTGGGTAGTCGGAAGCGGATCCTCCTCCTCGAATCCCGAACTGTGGCCTTCGTCTTCACTCTTTTGGTCCGATCGATCAGTCTCTGGGGGAAAACATAAGAGGGTAGTGTCAGCAAAACAGCATGTAAAGTTCGAGGGTAACTTTTTTCAATAACTTCATATGAATTTTTAATTGTCATATTAATTATTTATTTAATTATTGATAGAACAATTATTCAGATGTTGACGCGATATTGCGATGGAGGAATTATGAGCGATAATACCATAAGCGCTTCAGAATTTCCGCAGTTTTCGTAATAACTTTACTGTAAATAAGTCAGAGCGAAGGATTTGACAGGTTAAAATATTACGAATACTTGGACAATGGATTTTTCATGCACTAGGTAGGTTCCACTCGTTGGCTAAATTGCGCGGTTTTGGTGCCGATACTTTTTACTCCATGCTTTTTGAAGTATAGCCTTCAAGGCTACACACAAATTCAAAATCATTATAAGTTCTATTACCAGTAAATTCTGAATTGTCACTGTAAGTTTAATTATTATTGTCAACAAATTCACTTGTAAAATCAAATAATGACTTGTTAAAATAGACATATCGTCGGTTACTGTAGTACTCGAGCTGATCAATGAAATAACTAATATGGAATATTAATTTGAAGATCTTGATGAAACCTATAAATGGATATTATTGCAAACAACGTGATAACGAATGAAATGTTTCATCGACAGAAATAAGCGAGCGGTTGAAGCGACAGACTGGTGTGGTGAGAGTCCCGGATTCATTTCCCGACCGCTGCATTAATTTTCTAACGCTTCTAAACTCTCGATTTCATTGTCGAGTGACAATCTCGTAAAAGAGATGACTGTATCTGACCAAGGTTTTCCCCTCAGAGTGAGAGATGTCTCCTTGGCGTGTGCATTACAGAGCAGATTGGGGAGTGAGATTGGGGCAAATTATAAAAACTCGAAAGGGTATACCCGTGAAAGGTATTTCAAAAAAATATGTTTACTAAATAAATTAGGCAAAATTAAAAAGAGATATAAAAAATATGTCCGCTCTAATTTAAGAAATTCACTGTATAGTGAAAAAAGTTCCGAAAGGATTCAAGAAATTTACAACTTTTTTTTTTCGATACATTTTTTGATGTACATAGCTTCCCTGTACAAAATTCCAGAGCATAGCAGAACGTGTAAAACACAGAAAGCTTTATAAAAAAAAATGATTCAGCATGGCCTCGCATCGTAAAACAGAACAAAATTTTTGAAAGAGAACCAGAGGCCCCATTTTTTAAAACTTTCTACTTGGCTAGAGTTTTTAGATAGGAATGTTTAAAAGATAATCCAAGACGCCTAGCAGAATTATTTAGACAGCGAAGCTAGAAAATCTTAGAGTTAAGCTTTTTCAGAGTTGTTACCTCCTACTCATACCCTAAACTACAACAAAATCTAATTTCCTCGCATGCGGAAGAACTAAAGAAAAAGTAAAAATAACTCACTCGTCGATGCTCTCGCATTCGTAACCCGTAATCGAGGAGCAGATTTACTCCAATAAGGTGATGGAATGATTTTTTGTGGATGTGGTTGTGTGAATAATTGCACAACACCGGAATTGGTTAAGCTCGTATGATTGTCTACAAGCTGTAGACAAACGTTCTTCGCCTTTATCGCAGCAACACCGGACAATCTGAATCAGAGAAGAGCAGAAGAGAAGTGATGAAATGGTTATTGGAAACAATTGGATTACAGCTATCGAAAGGTACTTCATTTGGACATCTTCTACACCCCCAGGATAAATATCTAACCATAGCCGGTTTTCAAAAGATTCCAGTCGTACTTGTAGCCAAATGTTAAATCAATCCAGTGATGGAGACGCTCTGATACGTAATGACTCTCCAGTGCCTCGCGGTGTTTCTCGATGAAATCCTCTGGGGAGCGGGCCCAACTGGGTAGTTCGAGATCAGGGAGGTCTTCGTGAATTGACTGCAATATTTCAATCATCAAACGAATCATTCGGCTGAAAAACCTCAATGATTTTCAAATATTTTTCACTTATCAATAGCATAAATGAGGAGTTTATCAAACTTTTGAATATTCATTTGTTTGAGAACTTGTACTGATTTATAACTACTTTACAATTTCATTTTGACTGGAGACAGAGATCTTCAGTAATCATTAATTGCTGCTTTAGTTAAACTTATTGAATTTAGTTGGCACATATGACAACTCCATCGAATTTTTCTGTGAAACTAAATCAATTCACTACTTAGTACCAATCCTAAGTCTAACCGACAATGAAATTGAGTTAGATTCAATTTGGTAAGTAGCTAGATGGACTCAGCCGGTCACATATTTTGATCGTTATGGGGTTCATACTAGCCGCGTTCCCGTCGCGAACCCTTGGTAATGCTAAGTGCTGGTGAGCTTTGTAGCACCTTACCGCACGTTAGATTGAATACATTCAAATTTATGTAAATTTATAAAAAATTTATACCTTCAGAAGTATTAAAACTGACAAATTTTTATATCTTCATGCAATCAATTAATTTGAAGGAACCACATCCCGACACTGTAAGAGTTATTCTCCATAAGACAACTGCAAAATGAATCAACGTTTACTTCAGTTTCTGTAGAAAAATTTGAAAATGTCAGGTAAACTGTTTACCAATATTATGATGGAAAATATACCCAGTAATTAACAATTCTTTAATTAGTAACTGAATGAGTAATTGAAAGGTCATTTGAATGTGATTACTGAATGATAAAGTGCTTCTGAATTAGTTTAAGTTAATTAATCATTTCTGATGTAGTTATTATTCAAATTAGACATGGACAATAATTGTTAAAGTTTGAAAATATCAGTACCTAAATATTATAATTTTGGAATCTCTCACTGTTTGTTACATCAAATAACTACTGAAAGTGAACATTTACTTTTTCACTAACTCGTAGCCTTAAGTTTAAGATCGAATAATGCATGGGTGAAAATAGTAGAACAGATTGATGACAAAAAAGTTATATTTTTTTAAAGATAATATCGTTTCGTCTACGGACATTTTACTTGCTCACCTTAAAAACATCGGGACTCATAAAAAACTGCGGTATACACTCGTCAGGACTCCACTCCTGCAGTCTCTGAATTGATGCGGGATACTCCCAAGGTACCCAGTGTGATCTCACGTGCTTGCAAAGTACACTTCTACTATATCTCCTCGATAAATACACGTAATACGTAATTTCCGAGAGAACATCAGATACGTGATGTCCAAATTCGGACGTCTGAGATTCAAATGTCAGATCCAACTGTCTGTCTCCTTTGTTAAGTCGAAATTTTGATTTTGTCAAATCCCTCCAATTTTTTCCCGACCTCGACGCGAAATCTGTCACCCAAGGCATCACATGATGACAACAGGGATCTCCATATCTCCGTCCCGCCAAATTATTGAGAGCAGTCAAGTAATCAAAATTATTGAGTTGTCCGTGGAGCCACATTTCACACAATTCATCCAAACTCTCATTTAATCCAAAATTTGGACCTCTGGAGGAAAATATTGACCTCAATGAGGGAGATATTTTACTCTTCGTATAAATAGATCTATCTTGATTTTCTGAAATCTCTAATTCATCGTCGGCTTTAACATAAATGTTATCATCCAATTTTGGTAGTACTAAAATGGTATAATTATCCAATAGTAAAATATCACTGAGAGTTATTTCGCCGAGTGCTAAACCCGAGTCGTGCAGATCTCTCGATAAACGTAATAATTGATAGACGAGGAACAGAGGCTTGCTGTAGCCCGTTGACAGGGCTGCTGGACTGTACATGTTGCACTCTTGCAGTGAATACTTGGCAGTCTGCTCGTGGAGTGTTATGAAGGCTGATGGTGTCTCGATGGCCAAAATTGCCGGCAGAAGATTACAGTGAGGACGAATATTTGTACCCGGGGATATGGAAATTACGTGACTGTTTTGGAGGTGGACCAGTGGACATCCGTACAGTCTCATTAAGACCTCGTGCATCACTGATACATCACTACTACTTGGAGTCAAAAGCATTTGTTCTTTTGTTTCAGGGAGATTCCATATACCTGAGTTAAACGGAAAACAAATTACAAGGTTTTTCATAGAAATGTCTCACCAAAAATTGTTATTCCGCAAAAGCTGAAATTCTCTGAAAAATCTTCGAGAGTTGACCGTAGGAAATAGCAAACAACGTTGAATGAAGAGTAAAATCCGGACTCAACAGTGAATTCCAAAATCATGAAAATAGACATCATTCAATGAATTAAAAACAAATTTGATTAGCTATTGTAAATCAACGGTAATTGAATTGTTCTAAAAATTATAAAAATTAATTGGAGTTCAACAATACCACAATTGAAAAATCAAACAATTGAGGATGTATAGAGAACGCAAAGAATTAAAACTTTAAAAAACTTGAACAATTGCAAAACAGCAGCAAAAAAATATCTTCTAACATTTTCGCTTGATATCGATCACTCTTAATAATTATATGATAAATAAATATTTCAGATAGTTTAATTGACTTACTATAATATTTCTTGTAAGCTTCCTTCCACAAATTTCTGTAATTCGTCTCGGAAACATAACGAAGTAACTGAGCAAAGGTCAAATCTGAATGGACCTTCGAACTAATGGAATGTTTATCTCTTGGTAGTGGAATTGTATTTCTGAATTGTTTCTCATAAACCTAGAAACATAGAGAGAAATATGTTATTTTTCGTAGAGTTAAGATTGTTTCTCTAGACTAATGCATAATTGAGTGAAAAATGAGTAAGCAGAATTGCGCAAAGATGGAAAATTTTCACGACGATTTTTCAATACCTCGTTTGAAACTAAAATACACATAAACTATCATTAAATTAAATTTAAAAAAAAACGACTTATTTTCATAACATCAATTTTCCAACCGTAGCTTCTTCTCTAAAATGAAAACGCTTGATCATTATAATTTCTTCATATATTACGTAAAATTATTCAATTTGGCCAGCAGTGACAATTAATGGGTCATTTGAGCGAGTAAAATGATCGAGGAAATTGCCATTTCTTTTTCTCAATAGAATCTGTCGAGGAATTTCAAAAATATCACGATTAGTTTTGCGGAAAGTCGTAGTGAATTTACAAAAACAAAATTGTTGCAAAATAGTGAAAATTGGACAAGAACCAGAGTTTTTACAAGGTGGAAAAAGATAGTGCATGAGAGAGGAAAAATTAATGATTTTCCAGCAAATAATTCCTCTTAAATTCTATTAATTAACTTGTCAACATGATTTGGCTCTATCCATTGGATCAGAAACAAAATTCCGAAACAAATTTCAATTTTTTACAACAATAAAATTTCTTAGACATTCTATCATTATTTACCTTTACATAAATTCTGGTCCAATTGGGTCCCAATTCATCTAAGGACGGTTGTGCTACAATTTCATCAGCTGACAATCGTTCGTGAAGAATGAAGTCGATTTGCCCGATGTTTTGTAAGCTCGATAACCAGTTCTTGTTGATTGTTGCATGAATTCTCCCATCAATTGTTAGTAGATACTTACGAGGAATATGTAATTCGGATTGAAGGAGATCCATGTTTGTCCCAATTTTCCACGGAATAACACTAACCTCGAAATAATACCGAGGATCTTTGTACTTGAAAATTATTAACGTTTAATTATTACAAAATTCTCCATGTCTCCGATAACAATGTGACTTTTTCCGTGAATATCGATCTCTGTAGCATTATCGTGTCTAAAAATGACTGATTAGTTGTTTTGGATGGTAAACATGGTAAATATGTCAAACACAGCTGACTACCAATGGCGTCACTCTCCATTGCAAAATTTGAGGGGAACCTGCATCGAACGACGACAATAATTTTACAGCGGGATCAAAATTTGGAAATTTCAACTAGAAAAAAATTGGAGGGTACCGAAAATATCGAAGTCAGTTTTTCCCAAAAAATTTCTCTCGATTAGACTACAATTTGATGAAGTTTCTCTCATACCCGGAGCTACCCGATTCTGCTTTGAGAGAATTCCATTGGAATACTATAGGATTTCTATTCGAATTGTATTTAAACGTTCTATCTTTTTTATTTCAAATCTATTCAACATTGGATAGGAAAAATTTAATACATTTCGAGTTTCAGTTTCAGTTTTTCTATTGGGATTGTTTTCATAAAAATTATTAATTAATTATGCTAAAAATTATATTGTGCAGAAAATCTAATACAGGGGGAACAACTTAGAAATTTACAATTCAGAATATTTTTTTGTGATTAAAGAATAAAATCGGAAAGTTATTTTCTCGAATGTAACAAGAACGATATTTCCACCCTCATTAGAAATCGATCAAGTATTTATGAGGCAAATCCATTTATTTATAAACAGAAATCTTCTAGAACCAACAGAGGATGCAAAACGTAATTTCGGTGATGTTTATTTGGTAAGAATTTAGGTATGTTCAAAGAGCAAATTTTCCAAGCAAAATTATGCAAGAAAAATTTGCAAAAAAATCTCTCAAATGAGCTTCACAATTGTCAAAGAATATCACTGTGACATGAACATGATACGCATATTTATTTCTACTTATGTTCATAATCGATACAAAGAAAAAATAATGCTGAGAAGTATATGATTTATACAGAATAATTGCGTGAATTTTTTGGCAACATTGAGGTATACGGTCGAAGAAGAGGATCAGGTAATGTGTCGTCTCCGAGTGTCGAAACATGTTCTAAATTTAACAATTGAATTTCTTGCTCCGAGCTGAAACAAAATTTTTTTGTAATTATTTTCATAGTTAAGTAGAATTATTAATATTGGACTAATTTTTTCCTAGAAGCGAGTTCGGCACCATTTTCGGAGAAAAACGAAAATTTCAAATATTTCCGGTTTTATAAGCTCAATATATTTAACAATGCCTTAATAATACTTCTAAAATGGCGGTAATGTTCGATGAATAACTGTAAAATTGGATCGTTTTCAAGATAAAACGTGGAACTTTATTTTCAGTTCAAGAATGTGAAAAGACAGCACTTGGGCAATTATTCACATTTATAAATATATTTTTTGCAATATTTGCCTGCCAAATTCACTTTTTCAAACGGTATTACAATTTTATATTACTATGTACATGAAAGAAAACATTTTTTCCCACTTCTTCTATCGCTTCTATTGGTCTGTTTGTTAATTGGCATTGGCCAATTGGTTAATTGGTTGATTGCCATTCGGAGACAAAAATGCTAAATCAGTAAAATTCAACATCTTCAACGAACGATCATGCAGACGTCTAGATTAGGTAAACTTGATCCTAATTAAATAAATTTGTAAACACTATTTTTAAGCAGTCAACAACACATTACACATATGTCTAGATAACTTCTATTAACTAGCCAATAAATTTTTTTGAGCTGTCAGATAATTTTCCATTATGTCCAGATAATTTTTACAAAATAGTCAACAAATTTGATTAAATGATGCGCAAATTTTTGTCGAATGGGCAAAAAACAAATCAATTACCGAGTGGAAGACTAACTAACTCATATTAAACGTTTCTCTCCTTGTACCAACAATACTTTACCTTTATTTATTTCAAAGAGTTTCAACTTACTTTCTTAATTTGGCCGACGATTTTCGAAGTTCGCTAGGATTCCTATTAAAATGAACAATTCCAAAGGGATCATTTCTCTCTAATACTCCATTATATACTAAAAGATCATCCACAAGTATCTGAAATTATTAAAGTTCCATTTATTCCATTTGCTCTCATTTTTTACGTTGGAACAATTTTTTTAAAACCATACCCCGAATTCTTTTACTTTTCTAGGGGATGTTTTAGTGTAGTTCCATATTTTGATTTTCGAAACAGCTGTTGGATAATCAAAAATAACGTAAATACGGTTTATTTCCCCTGGCAAAATGGGGGCGAGCCACGAGTGTTGTCCATCGGGGTTATCATTAACTCCGTCAATTAATTTATCGGGAGTTCGTATATCATTTTCAATTCCTTCAATTATATTCACACTTTCTGGATAAGCAGCGACGTCTGAGAATTATGAAACAAATTAATAGAATCAATTAACATTTCATGAATTTTCTCTTTGGCCATTTTAAATATGGTTATTCGATCGATATTATCAAGATCATGTGGGTTTATTTAATAGTAAAAGAGGCGATTGACTCTACTTTATACCATCAGAACAAAAACGGACAATAAAATCTCCTATATCATCACAATGACTCTTACACGTATGAAAAATTCGTATAGGAAATTCATGTGACCCCTGTATGGGCCTCACATATCCTCAAAACGACCCTCATTTGACCTGAACATGACCGACTGTGAGTCGATTCGAATTTGTCCAATATAACTAAAGTCTATAGAAAATCTTATACTAAATCCTGTAGCAAACCCTCTCTAGGAAATCCGTTAGAAAAAAATATTCTAAATCTCCATAGAAATTTCTTTATAAATATTTTTATAGAGTTTATTTCGCTGTAGATTGAAAGTCGATTTAGATGGTAGTGTTCAAGAATCGAGTTATAATCAACTGCCCGGGTGACCCGATTTTGTATTGATTATAATAATTTTTCGATCGAAATACAATACAAAGCTCAAACCATGTCGATTGTATTTCAAGTGTAGAGCTGTCTATTATAATCTACTCACAGTCGAGTCACCCAGACAGATTATGATTCGATTGTTGAACGCTCAAACTTCAATCCGCCTCGAACGACCGTCGATTGTATTCCGATTAAAAAAATTATCATCATAATCTATACAAAATCGAGTCACCCTAGCAGCCGATTATAACTCGATTCTAATAGCCTATCATCTAAATGGACCTTCAATCTCCAATATCCAAATAATTGGATTTATTCTCGATTACACTCCTACCCTCAACGCCACAATCTAGTGTCGATCTTGTTACAATCCACTAAGTGATTCTCTAGATTCATACAATCGACAGTGAATCATATCACAATTAACGGGTCCCATAGGGGAATGTAACTTTTATAATTCAAGCCTAAGGCAAATATTATAATCATATGATTCAACGAAAAGTGTCTGAATGAAACGTTAAAAAATCATGAAATTTTAAATTTCTATTTTCGAAGTCACTGCAACAGCTTCTGCCTTTCGGGTCAAGAAGGACAGAAACATAGTTTTCTGTACTGGTTCTTACGACTTCTTGTATTAGAATTTAGAATTCTTGTATTAGTATTGTATTGTATAGTTTCTAAACTTGAAAACTTGAAAATAACTGCAAAAAATATAATCCTTGACCTGTTGTAATGGGTTTTTTGCTCGTGTGCTTGGCAAGTTCTCATCTGACACGAACGCCAAATGCTACCCACGTAAAAAACTCTACTATTTTCTCATCTTAAAGACGGCAAATGACGGCTCTGTCCGCCAATTAAATATTTGTTTGCCGTACTGCTTCTAGACCTTTCTCGCCCGGGAATTGGTATTGCATACTTCCCAAACTCGAAAACTCTAAAATCACTACGGCAAAATATCATACCGGACGGTACCTTATGAGGTTTTTTGCTCGCGTGGTTGGCCACCTCGCCTTCGGCTCGGTTTGCCAAACGCCACGCGAGCGAAAAACCCCATACCGCCCGGGCGGCAGTGTACTATTTTTAATTAAAAAAATTTCGAGTGCTTACGTTGCGCAAAACTAACAGTTACCAGTTTTTTTTTAAGACAAATCATTTGGAGAGAGTACATACGTTTCTTAGTTAAACGAATTGGTCGTCCCTGGTAATCGAAAAATTCGATTCCATTGAGACCAACGTAATAGGCATCGCCCCAAGAGGAGAATATAACAATTTGGTAAACAAAGCCTTCCGGCACTGGTGGTGCCTCATAGTCAACATCGTCCAGTAGATCAAGATTCTGTTGATGATTTTTCGATGGCGTGGTACTAGTCATTGTTTTCGGTCGTTGAATGAAACTAATTTCCTGCGAAAAATTGTAGTGGCAGAATCCCGGAGCGCGTCTGATGATGAAGCCCTCAAAGTGATTATCGAAGATCTTTTTTCCGTCCAATTCAATCATTACCTGTTTTACCTAATAAAATATTGATGAACGAATGAATAACGGATTACATATTGTCTTTGTAAATTCTTTCCACAGTAAGTACACAAATTTTTCAAATTTAATTCTATATGAAAAAGAATAATATTTACTTAAAAAATTTCAGAATAAGATTCCCAAAGGTTGCT
Source organism: Psyttalia concolor (assembly GCA_030522845.1). NCBI lineage: Eukaryota > Metazoa > Arthropoda > Insecta > Hymenoptera > Braconidae > Psyttalia > Psyttalia concolor. The sequence continues at coordinate 15,216 of JAPYZM010001918.1, forward strand.
GATGTTTGAGACTTTCGAAAGTTTCAATGGTCACATTTTAAGGTTCAACTTGAAGACCTTGAAAGTCTCAACTCAACAATGAAAAATTTATCGAACCTCCCAAAGCCTCAATTTGAAATGTTCCAGCATAGACTTTACTTTTTTGAATGGTATTAATTATCAGATTTCAAAATTAGTATATTTCGTAACAAGTGAAAATAAATGGTTTTTGGCGAGTGGGAGGGTTATAGCACGAGCCGAAGGCGAGTGATATAATTCCACGAGTCAAAAACCACTGTTTTCACGTGTTACGAACAATATTTTTCATCACGCTGTGTCGGAAAAGTAACTTTTCAGTCTGAAAGAGTGACTGAAAAGTACTTTTTCGACACATTGAGATGAAAAATATTGTTCGTAACCCGTGAAAAAAGTGGTTTTTGACTCGTGGGATTATATCACTCGCCTTCGGCTCGTGCTATAAACCTCCCACTCGTCGAAAACCATTTTTTTTCACTTGTTACGAAATATACTATTTCGTCACGCTGTGACGGAAAAGTAACTTTTCAGTCACTCTCCGCTTCGCGTCGAGTGACTGAAAAGCGCTTTTCTGACACATTGAGATGAAAAATATTGTTCGTAACTTGTGAAAAAAGTGGTTTTTGACTCGTGGGATTATATCACTCGCCTTCGGCTCGTGATATAAACCTC